>JAOTQP010000680.1:14301490-14333631 GCA_026413545.1 Cichladusa arquata
TACACTCTATTTATTTCTGCAGCTTGCATTTCTTCTCTCAGTGTTGGTAAATTGTTCCAAGGAGCTAAATCCAGCCCCTGAGACATCTGGGTCTCATTCAAGGGTCTTTGGGGACCCCGCCAGGGGGGTCTTGAGGCTCCCAGAGAAGCCAGAGGAATACTCTGGACTCCCACACAGGGGGCCATGCTGCCTCCAGTACTCTAACTTCACACTGGACTGGGATGAGATCTGTGCCCTGTCACAGACAGAGTCACAGCTGAGTTCCCACCTATGTCACTTGGCAAGTAGCTCTGGAATGGCTTTTCAGTGGGAAGAAGCATCAGAAGGTGATCAAAAGTTGAAGGGAGTTACTCTGTCACCACCAAATCTACTTCACACTGAGAACTGGGATAGCCACATGAGATTGCACAATACCTGAAAGACACACAGAAATAACTTCTATGGCCAGAGATAAAAATGAGCATTCCAATAGCTTCTTTACTAGGAAAAAAAAAATAGAACATAAGCACTAAACCATGTCCCTTTTTAAATGTTGTGTTGAAAGTTTATTGGACTGTGCTTTCCACACTTCTGCTTTCATCAGCAGGGCCAGGTTCCTAAACTACTAGAGGTATTTTTTGACATGTCCAGGTATTTATTGACAAGCACTTATTCTGATGTTTTGCTTTTATGTAACAGTGAATCTGCAATATTAAAACAACAGACCCAGGTTTAAATGGTGACATAATCCATCATTTCTCTCATGGAAAGCTGCTTTCTGACCAAACAGTGGCTACTGCAGTGAATCTGTGAAGTGATCATTATTATGAAATATTCTGGAGGGTAATCACTTTGATATGAGCAATAGGAGCCTGGCTGGTTTCTAGCAATTAATTAGTGCAACACCATATGTTAGCAGACACACAGCAGATGTGTGTGTGTGTGTGTGTACATGGCAGAACAGAGTAAAAAATTCTGCAGTTGGAGTTAAAGCAAGAGAAAAGACTAATTTAAGGCAGAATCCAAGAATAGCAACTTGGATTTGTTTTCAAGCAGCTTTCTGAACACTTAAAATGTTTGTATTTTTACTGTGTTTTTTTCTTAGGTTGTTTCTATTTGTCTGACTTCTAATGTTACCCTGTTATGTGATATTTCAGACATCTTTTCTAATTTCCACTGACTGGGGATGCACATGCCAAAGTCATTGTGTCAGCAATTGTTCCATATGTGTCTATCACTTACACTAAGAAAGGAAATTGTCCCTGTAACCTAAGCACTAAAGCACTAAAATATGCTTATTCTCTATGTACTACTCTTAGAGTATTTCTAAACCATTGGTTCAAATGAGACTGTGTTTTTCTTGCTGTAGCAAATGATTGTTAATATCTTCCTTTAAACCTGATATACTTGATTCTCAAAATGCTGATTATTATATCACCTCAAATACTGCCAAATCTAACTTGTTGAGATAGTCACTCAGTGCCAAGGCAGATCTAGCACCAAGATTGAGTTTAAATAATAAAAGGCAATATCACTATCATTCTATTTTGGAAACAGTCTGCATGAAGTGAGTTTTAAGGGATCCATAGGGTATGTGAATGAATAATCACAGCTTGTGTATTGAGCTAATTGGTAGCCTTGCAGCAAAAATTTATTTTTGTTTTCTTAGAAGTCAGAATTTTAGTTCTCCTGGAAAATTTTAGTGTGTTTTAGGGTGAGGTGCATGGAACTGCCACGGAAGATGCAGTTCCCACAAATCTTGCAATTTATGTAAAACCCAGGCAACTGGAAATCACAAGAGTAGGTTTGAAACAGGGACAGAGTATAAGAAAGCAAGTGGCTCATTTAAAGAACATTAATAACAGAACAGAACCTCATGTTCCTGAAATCTTATTCAGTGTTCCTCAAATCTTATTCAATAGCTTTTGATATACTACGTGTTTTTATACCAGTAGATTTTATAAATTTAAATAAGCAACAGAAAAATATATTTGAACTATGTAATTAGCACTTCATTTTCAAAAAATGCCTTGCAAGAATTTCTTGTGCTTTAATAACACAGAGTTATGCCATCTCAATTGATCTTTGGGGAAATTTTGCCTGTATGTGCATCCTGGTGTTGTCATGTTATCTTACCATTCTGCAGTGAATCTCTTCTCACTTGTCCCTACCTGGCCATTCCCTTTTCTTCTGTATGTGCCATTCAGCTCCTTCTACACCCTCAGTTGCTTTTCTTGTCAGTTACATTGAAAAAAAACCTTCTTGCATAAGTAGCACTATTTAAGACTATGTAAAAAGATGATTGATCTGGCATATAGACAATTTAAAGGAATATAAGTTTTTTTGTCCTTCCTAAAACCAGAAATGGTTTATTTTTCTTAAGTTATTTTCTGGCAAGGTCTTAGAAACTGAATCTTTAATTTTTTGTCTCTTCTTCAAGGTGTCTTTCTTGGAGGTCTTTTTTTGGTCTTTTTCTATCAGTGGTTTTCTTCACCACCAAGGTGGTGAAACACCACCAAGGGTTACCTACTCCTCAGTGTGACAATGGCTCTCACTGAAGGAGACACATCAGTGTTTGCTCAGTGAATCTGAGGGGTACCAAGTGAGAGACCAGAACATAATCACTATGTCCTCAGAAACCTGCAAGGAGCCAAAATCAGAATCTTTACCAGTGTAAGAAGAGCAAGGATGCTGTGGATGGAAGGGTTTGTGGTTAGTTATGTGTGTATCTTACACGGTTAAAATGACAAAAGAAACAGATAATGCAGAACCATGCCCAAGGATAGAGAGCTGCCATCACTTTTGTCACTCAATGAATGGAAATTTGGATGAAAGAGATGAGTTGTATGGGGAGGCTTTAATAACAATTTCACAACAGCAGACTAATATGTGTTTGCTGTGTCCTGTGGGATGCCAGTGGAACCAGCTAAACGTGCTGCAATATGGGGCAAGTACCAGCAGAGGTCATGGGAGCAGGAATAAAAGCATGGAAAAGGCTGATGGGCTAACAGAAAAGTAATCTGTGAGGGGTAAAAGGTAAGGGCTGCAAGGGAAATCAGACCATCACAGAGACTGTGGAGTGCCAAGAAGAATTCAGCAGCTCACAAGCCCGAATAATATACTGCACTAATCACAAACTTAATAAAACTGTCACCTTTTCAGAGACAATCAAAGTCATAAATATAAGTTATAAGGTGCACCAAACTCCAGTGCAAAATTATCTGCTAATAAGGTGTAACTAAATCATCTAGTGGATGAAAGAATAATTTGGAAGATGTTTAAAAAATTAAATTCAAAAGCAAAGTACCATTCATCCCAATAAGAAATGACAGGTTTTTAATAAAGATCAAATTTATATTCAAAGAAAAGCACTCGATGAAGATAAATTTGTTTATTCAGGCTTCTCTTTGTTAAGTTTCGACATCTATGTATGTAAAATTTTCATGATCATATATACTAAAATTATTTTCATTTGGTTATTTACTTATATAGAAATTATTTCTGGAGATTGGGAAGGTTAAGCTTAATTACGAAGCATTTATATTCTATTTATTTATCAGGAGAACTTTCAAAAGTCTGACTTATCTAAATATATCAGATTGTATGCACTGTGCCATTATTTTTATAGGGGCAAATAAAGATAGATTAAGAAGAAGAGATTTCAAGTCAACTTGTTATTGTAAATGCTTTGACAGTGTTTATACAAAAATGATGAGTTTTTACTAAACTAATGGAGCTTGAACGAGAAAACAGGAATCAAAGAGGAAGAAGGAAAAGTTTACTCATACCTAGCTTTGTGGTGTCTTTTCCACTACACAAAACAAAAAAAAATATATAAATCTCTGGGATGTAAAAGTGGAATATTTTTAAGTATCAAATGCAATACAGGGCAATTCTCCTAAAAGCCTTTTACATTTTAAATGGTACTTCAATGATTTCTGTAAAATGAAGTCTAACTCCTTTAGAGAAAAATCTTTAGTTTTTACTAAATCTGCTGAAAGAATTGAGCCTGAAAGAATTGAGCCAAACCTTTAAACAATGCTCTCTATGTTTTTAGGGCCACATTTCTTTGTGCTTCTAGTTTGGGTAACATTACTTTCGGTCTTATTTACAAATATACGAATTTTATTTTTATTTTGCCCTTCATCTGAAAATGAGAAGTTTGAGGTTTTGCCACATTTTAGCCAGTGATTGGTTGCTGACAAAAATAGTCCTCTTTTTTTTTAATTTTAATAAGAAAAGCTAAAAAGTATTTATTTTTGGTGAAACTGAGGTTGTGAATAGGAAATCAGCATCATTAGAAGATCTTTAGTTATACCATAATAAATTTGCTGTATTTTGCTGTCACAGTACAGATAGAAAGGACCTAGCACTTCTTTTCTACAGTCTTTTTTTCAATATACCTGGTCAGCCATAAGTGAAAATATACCAGGAGTGTAAAATGAGCAATGAAAATGATCCCTGGAGAACTATTAAAAATTTGTCCTCTGGAATCTGTCTTGTTGTGATAAAGATGGCAGGAGCAGAATGAATTGTAAAACCCTTCAGAAAAATGACAGATTTCAGAGATAAATATGAATATCTGGAAGGTGGAGAAACTTTTAGTTAGAAAACTCAATTTCTAGCACTTCCTTTTCATATCTGTGTAGGCAGGATTGGAGTGACGGCAGCTGTCATCAAGCTTACATACTATAAGTGGCAATATTTTATGAAAATTAGTATGTTCTGTGACTTCTAAGACTTCTGCTGGGTGTGTCTTTGATCCTAAGCTGTAATTGCAATTAATTACTTTTAAAGCTATACATTTTTAATTATTGCTTTTAAAAAAAAAATTCAGTGCTTTTAAAATGAGATTCAACGTGCTGTCTATCAGAACTTGCATAAAAATAATTCTGGGAAACTCAACTGTATGACTGGGAAAATAACCTATAAGATGTGCAGTGATAAGATCCAAAATTAAACTTTAGGTATTGCCCTGATCAAAAATCAAGCTTGTCAGCTATTTCAGAGGCAAAGAAGTAATCCATTAAAAGGGTGATAAATTTGGCAGTGGTTGACAGAGAAAAATCACTCAGGGTGAGGGCAGCACCAAGGGTCCTTAGGGGCTCTGTCAGCTGCTCATGTTCTAGGGTCTTTTTTTTACTCCTGCTTCTGAAGTAAATAATGCTTTGCATCATGTACATCCACATCATATGTATCAAAGACATTGTGAAGCAACCAGCTAATTCCCACCTGAATGAATTTTTTTGTGAATACCTATGTTAGGAAAACAGTGAAGAGTGAGAAATGCTGCCTGATAAACCTTGAAATGAGCAGTGGCCAGACTGCTGTGACTGGGATTATTTTCAGTATCTGTGGGCTTTGTGATGTGTGAGTGCACTCCCACTGCAGCATTAGTACAATTCAGTTCAGACAGCTGCTCAGAAGACAGAAATTACAGAAGGCCAGAATTTTTCATGCCAGTGCTTACAGGACAACACACACAAAGTCTGAGCACTTAATGGTGTTTGCTAGCAGTGATCATTGTAGGACTATTGGCATATGTCTTCTAGCTTTACCTGTTCCAAGAACAAGTATAAGTAGCTCAGGCCACTGTAACTTTGGTTTTTGACTGTATATTTCTTTGCATTTACAAGTAACTGTATGTTCACTTTTGCATCCTCAGGATATCTGCCCTTTTCCCTGTGCTCCAGCAGTACCTTATGCACTGCTATTGTTCCACACTCAGCTTTCTACTGCCTGGATAATATTTAGACAGCTCTGTCTCTGCCTGTGTGTCTCCACTGGAGTGATGTGTGTGCCCCAAACAGAAGGGAGCAAACAATATATGAGCAAAAATGGAAGTTTTCAGTTTTGAACAGAGCAGAGGCAGACAGTCATAAAGGGGGCAGCTAAACATCACCACTGAGACATCACTATTTTTTGACATCTTACCTCTCAAGAAACCTCAGAGAGGTCACAGACACATGCTCATCTAATTTCCTTGACATAAACCAGAAGGTGGAGATCTAGGGTGGTGCCTAGAAATAAAAAGTCTATTCAACAAATCTCATTAAAAAGTTTTGACCCAAAGTACATTTCATGGACTAAAATACATCAGTGAAAAAAAAAAAATTATTGCCAGAGGCCTGTGACAGAACCTACCGAGACTTTGCAAAGAGAGATTTCCATCACATCTTGTGATGGTTTTTGGATGTAAATTTGAGCAACTGACAAATAATCTATTAAAATTTGAGATGTTGTGTCTGTCTCTCACTCAGAATACGTGGAGTCAGATAAAAGTTAGCTTTGATAGATAACATTTATTAGTTCCAGGGGAACCTGTGAGTAGAACCAGAAAAATAATTGGAATGGTGAAGAGAAGTTGCACCTATATAAAATAGAGGCTAAATTTACAAACTGTAGATTTTAATTTTCTCCAAAGAGTTTCTGAGAACAATGTTTTTCACAAAAGCTACAGTAGTGGTTGTTGCTTGGAACCAGTTGAAAGGGTATTTTTTCATTACTTGGTTGGGATTTCTTGGAGGGATGATGGTTAAAAATTCCTTATCAGTTTGTACTGCTCTGCACAAAGAATGAGTGCTCTCCTGCCTGCATGGTACCATACCCTCAGGGTAGGTTACTGCATATTACCTTGTGAGGTATATTCCACTAAATCTTTGTATTAAGGTGGGAAAATAGATTAATTTTGAAGAAAGGACTGTTGTTAGCTTGGAATTTCCCTTCCTTTTCCTGTGCAGCATTTAAAAATGGACCAATTTTGCCCATGTTAGCCAAAACCCTGATTGTGTTAGTGACCAGAGTAGTTGGTGAGTTACTGGTGAATTGAGCTGTAGGAAGAAGCTCAGATTACTCAGTGACTTAAATTTAAACCATAAAAGCAAGTACAATAAATTAAAGCAAAAGAAGAAAAGGTCCACATAAAAGTGGGATGTGTAGCTTCACGTGGCTATTCTTGGAGTTAAAAACCTCCACCTAAACATTAAGGTGATGTTTTTAAGAAGATAAAAAAATAGGAATGACAAAAGTACAGAACAAGCCAGAGCTAGGCAATGGGAAAAGTGAAGGATCCACCACAGAGGGGAATGAAATTGGTTATGACTCAAGTGTCTGATATACTGAGCTTCTCTTTAAGCTCTGATTGTAATAGGGAAAACAATGACAAGAAGCTGAGCATTTAGGCTGCAGTCTGAAACATACTGACCTTGGCAAAATTATGCTTATTAATTTGAATGCATGCTGAATTAACCTTGTGAAAAATAAACATAAGGACCTAAAAAAAGAAGTGTGCACGAAATTCATGCTGTCAGCCTGGTGATATGCAAATGAAGAGGATGGGACCTAGTTTATCAACTTACCATCTCTCTTTGCCACCCTTTTACTATTTAGATCCTTAGTTACCAGATATAATGAAGCAAATTTGTGCTTGAGAAATGAATATTGATGAGGAAATGACTCATGGTTTTTAACAATTTATAGAAAACAGCACAGAGGATGGTGCCTGATTTCATAGAGGAAAGCCACATCTGCTCTTAAGAGCTTCTAGTGCTCCTAGTGGCTTTCTCCCTGTGTTTTCACTAGTCTAAACTGTGAAATTTAGGTTTTTTCCCAGTTATCTGTTTTTCAGCTTTGCACTACTTCTGCTTGAAGAAAATAAAACAGAAGGATTAAACATGATACTTGAATTTAATAGCAAAGGTGCTTTCCTTTTGGTTGCTTTGGAAGCAAGTTGTGTAGAAATCCTTTCTGCAACCTGAAGAGAGCAAATGCTTCCAAATAGTAACACTGGTGGTGTTTGCAATATCCTTATAGAGTTCTTTTGTCCTTACTCCTTTTCTTACTGATCCTCTTTTTTTCCCCTTCTCAGGAAACTGCTTTTAAACTGATGTTGCTAAACAAGCAATAGCTTAACAAATTATTTAACTTTTACCAGCAAGAAGGAAGGGAAAATGAAATTATTTCTTATAGAATCAGAATATATGCCTCCATTTACCTTAACCCATGACTAGGAAAATTCCTGTTATTGACCATTAACTCAAATTTATAGGGAAAACCCCTGGAAGTGAGCAGTCATCCACGAAGCAGGCTACTTCCTACCTGGCTCACAGTCCAACACAACTTAAAAAAACATCTGCCTTAACTTGGCTCCCTGTCAAATCTCTTGCTTTTTCAACCATTTTAATATATTTCTTCAAAGCATATTTAGTTTGCAGAGGAAACTGGTGTCGAATTTCTCTCTCAGGGCATTTTAAACCCATTGTTTTGTTCTGTGTGCTAATGTTTTCTATTGGTTATGACAATCATTTATGTTCTATGAAGTGCTGCATTTATTTGCTTAATGTTATTCCAAATCTTCTCTAAACAGCCCTGACCCAGGCATGGGTGGCTGCCTGCCTGGAATGCTGACAAATATCAATGTTTATGGATGGTCAACAGAGCAATGAGCTATGCACCACCCTGTGTGGAACATACTGTATTTTTGAAAGGCATTAGAACAAATATATTTCTCTTTCAGGTGTTCCAGAATGTGAATGAAGTTTTTTTTCTGGCAATAGCAGAAATATATTAATTGGCATGGCAAATCCAAGCCACATTTTGCTTGAGCTTTGGGCAGGGGCAGAGCAGAACACCATAACTTGTTTTCTGACAGAAAACTCCTTTTGCACCACATAAATTAGTCAATTAAGGCTCACTGATAATGCACCAGAGTATATAGGGGATCTTGTTGTATGCACTATACCTGTCCTACAGCACCATGACTCAACCTGGAAATGGGGTAAACTGCTGTTTATATAGCTGTTTATATAAAATTCTTCTTCACTCATGTGAAAGTCTTTCTTTGCTTCTTCATTGGTTTCTTTGACTGTTTTTACAGTTGCAGCTCTAATTTGTATTTTACTGGGCAGCGATGGTGACTAAGAAATATTTTGTTAATATATTCATTTAATGAATTTTCAGGAGTACCTGGGACTACAAATGGGTAATGAAGTACATAATTTAAACTGATAATATCCTCTGAGATGGCTAGTCATGGGAATTTCCTGTGCTTGTCCTGATCAACTCACTGTTTAAGAGAAATTAATATAAAGTTTCTATCTAACGATTTTTTGGGAAGAAAAAAAAGAAGAAAAAGAGGTAAAAGAAATTTTAAAATAATCAAATTTGATGGGTTGGCATAGTTGGCATACACTGAAGCTTTGAGATCAGAATGGTTTGGGTTGCAAGGGACCTTTAGGACCACCTAGTTCCAAATCCCCTGCCGTGGAATGGGATTTCTTCCCATCTAGATCAACTAGATCAGGTTGCTCCAAGCCCTGTTCATGAAACCTTCCAGGGATCTCAGTTTCAACCAACAAGACACCAGAGCTCGATGCAGCTTAGAGCAGTCTTCTCCTTGAGAGCAGATCTTCCTAAAAAGCCAGAGGAGGCAGCAAAAGGCACTGGCATGATCAAGTCAGAAGCCAGCTTTATCCATCCAGTAGTGATGCAGTCAAGACCTGGGTTTGCCAGGGACAGAGGCCACTGAGCTGCACTCAGGGGTGTTGGCTCAGCCTCAGAACCATGTGAGTGGCCCTTCACATACTAAATTCCTCTCAAGATATCCAAGTTTAAACTAGCTTGCAGCATGTAATTTTTTAAAAAGAAAGGCTTATTGCTCTTACTATTATTTTTAGAAACACTTTATTGACTTTGCTGCAGGCAATAGGTAGCAGGTAACAGCACTGTGATTCAAGAAAGGATTGTTAGCAGTCAGTTAGAGTAAATGATTGCTGTTAGCATTCAGCTGGAATAAATGATAACTGCTAAGAGAGCTATACTGCAAGCTCTTCAGCTGTTCTAGTTCAGTGTTACTGCTTAGAGTTGATGAGCCTTCCAAAATCCTGTATTCAGTCTTCCAGAAGAGTTATCACAATATGAGATTTCTACTTTCTTGGGGAATGAAGGGGGAAAAAATAAGTCTGTGTTTAATGTTCAGCATAAGGAAAAGGCTGTAGTACCTGCAGCAGCCTGAGAAACATTCCATGCTCTAGATTGTTGCATTGTAAAGCTGCTATCACTTATATGTTGATTAGGGGAGAAAAAGATGGTGAGAGGTTAAAGGAGAGACATGTTTGCTTGTGAATTTTTGAATGTGATACCAAATGCAGTTGGCCACCTACAGACAAAATTCGTTAATACAGAATTTCATTTAATGTTGGAACTGTGGGAATTTACTGAACATAACTGGGGTAAAAAATCCAATCCATTTAACTCCTTTCACAGAAAATCTTTTTTTCAAAAGCTGCTATGAATTTAGGAGAAATGTAGGTCTCATAGTCATAGAATGGTGGCCTATTTCTAGCAAAAAATTACAAAACAACAAATTAGATCATACTATCGTGAAACTAGAGAGTCACTTTATGTTGTCTCATTTATTGGGAAAGATTCCAGTGAACACACAAAATGTAATCATGTGGCCATTTCAGCTTTAATCATGCAGGTAGAATGCACAGTCCTTTGCAAACTGAATTCTTGCCTCTCACCACATCTACCTTTAGCTTAGCTCCCAGTGTAGGATTTAAGGAAAGGAGAGGCTGAACAAAGCCAGTGGCTATTGAGAGTGGCAGTCTGCCAGAGGGGGGATGGTTTTCCATGGAGAATGAGCCTGACTTTTCCAGCAGTGCCACCTGCCCAAGTAGTGTCCAGCTACTGCTCATGTCCTGGTGCTGCAGGGCAGAGCCAGACCCAGAGCTTCTTCCCAGAGCTGGAGGATTGCTGCTGCCAGCAGCTGCCCCCGTGGCACCAGGAGCAATGGGATTCTGCTGGCAGCTGCAGGAGGAGCAAGGAGCAATGCACTGCTCTGATCTGGAGCCGTTCACAATCTAGGTTCTGTTTCTCCAGCTGTCTCTGAGCAGGCTGTGATCAAAAAACCTCAGCTGTGCAGAGCCCTGGGAAGAACTGCAGGTAGACTTGGGGCGAGAGTGTAATTGAAAGATAATTTCATGTTGCAGGAGGCAAGATAGGAGAGAATAATGCAGGAAATCTTTAATAATGCAATACATAAAAACTTCAGTATATTATTTGATCTGACAAGAATCTATCAAATTTGAGGATTTACAATTACCTCTAAGTGGTGTAATTATTCTTTTGAACTGTGCAAGGAAATAACTGTTAACTTGTGTACACGAAAAAATAACTGTCAGTGTACATGCTCATTTCACCTTCCTTACAAAATAAAATTATCCCAGTCACAGCTGTTGGTTTCACTGCTATTTTCCATATTAATTTCCTGGGTTTTGCCATAAAAGGGGTTTACTTCATTTGAACTTTAGATTATTTTCCAGCCAAAATACCTTTTTAAAAAAAAATACAATGAATGTGCTTTTAAAGAACATGTTAATGTATATGGCTCCTTTCTGAAGCTCTGCAAGTATGAGAAAGCTGAACTTTTAGCTCTCATCTCATGCCAGCTCAAAACCAGGTATAAAATCTAAAAAAAAAGGTAATAGTTCAAAGTTCAAAGGCCTTTGTAAATGTACAAAATGTGTTACACACTTTGTCTTTTCCCAGAAAGATACTTGCCAGCAATTCAGATTTAATTTTAGGCCACCAGAAATGACCCTTGTTTTTTTATCCTAATAGTTAAAAGAAACCCCGAATGCAACCTATATTGGTGTGCTCTTCAATAGGTTTTGAGCCCAGCAATTGATATGCTGAGTGTGTCCTAAGTTTATACCCATGAGCTGAGGAAAAGAGCTACAGAATGGAAGTGAGGAAAGGGTCAGAGTTAACACTGGAACCCTTCTTTGTAGAGTCAATTATAGGTAGAAACCTTTTGCATCCTGAAGGCAAGACATCATGTCTATAACATGAAATTTAAAAAAAATTCTTGGTTTCGTTTTTTTAAGTGATGAATTAATAGAAAACCTTCATAAAACCAAAGTTCGTGTGGGCATGAAAAACACACTGTGCATTCTCAATGGTTGGAGAAATTTCCTGTTGGAATCCAAGTGTCCATTTGTATGTGGGGTCTGACAAAGCTGGCATGGGCATCACTGGATGTAGTGGTTGAGTGATCAATCCTACTTGTGATACAAACCCAGAAGTATGTTAAGATCATACTCATATGGTGGTGAATAGCACGGCATAACTGATGAATTATCATATTTATTTCATCATTGTAAAAGCATTTTAGAAAGCCTTTCCAGGCCCACAGTTGGCAATGCTCTCTTTACACTGTTTTATGTTTTTATTTTCTTCTGTTTTTAAAGGAATACTGTGCAGTATAATTCACTTGCCAATTTACATTTGCAGTGTTACAAAAACTCATACTTGTTTGATTTGAGAAAGACTGTACCATGTCCTGTCAAATTTTGTTTCCTGGTCTGTAACCTTCATGGTTGCTTGTTACATGTGGTGAAGTAAGACATTTGACATAAAGGGCAGCCCAAAACAGAATGAATTTGACCTTATAAATTAATAAATAGAATACAGATACCAACATGACATCTGTGTGAAACTGTATTCCCAATTAAGAGACTGACTGTATTTTTTTATTTATATGTTTTCTATCATTTTCTGGTAGATAGATTTTTTTTTTTATCTGGAAGTCCTTACCAAAGAATAGGGTAAAGTCTGCTTGCAAATAAGGAGGAACACAAGTTGGAATGGCTACTGACTCACCTAAATAGTCAAATACTGAGATCCAACTTTGATAGTACTTTTGAAAATGTAAAGTTTGTATTGATGAGAAAATGTGCCAGCAGGAACTTTGCTGTCTCGGTATGGACAGCATAATCTGCGAGTGACACATCTCTGCTTTCTCTTCTGCACATCATGAGATAACTTGTAAGAAGTGCCACAGCTTGTCTGTACATGCTTCACAGATATAGATGGGTAGATAAGGTAAAAACATATAAATCAAAATATTCTAAAGCATCTGTCGTTTTAAACGAGGTTTTTTTGAATTCAAGATAAAATACAGTGGGCAGGAAGCCTTCAACATTTTTATAAAATGCTTCCTCTTAATAATCATCTTGGACACAAACTGACTACAAGGAATATTCCATCAAGCAGAAAAACTGTAAGCTCCAGAGTGAGACTTTTGTAGTGACAAAGTTCAGTTCCATTACTGACAAAATGAGAACTTGGCCCTGCAATTAAATCAAAATGTTCTGACTGTAGCAGTGGCCCCCATATTTAGTGAAAGGCTTTTAAAGAAAGTCAAAATAAGTTTTTAAGCAGTTTTCTTGTGTGTTAGTGTAAGGTATGCCCACATTTCAAATTAGATGATTCCATTCTATTTCTCAAGTCTGAATAATTTTTAATTTTAATTTGATTGTGAAGTGTTTGGATTTAACTTGCCTATAACACAGATGAGTCTTACAAGTGAGACTTACGGTAGGGTAGGCTACTTTCCAATTTGTGATGTCTATGGACACTGCACAAGGCATAGATTTAGACCAACTCCACTCCCTCTGTACCATCACAGGGTGAAGAATGATGGATGTATAAGCTAAATGAGAAATGGCATAAACATAATCTTTTAAGTTGTATTCATGTTAGGGGCTAGAGAGGAGAGTGATTATTTTGTTTCTTCATAGAACATTAAAAGAAAAACGCCTTAAAGCTTGCGACATCAAAGATAAACTTCATGAGGCAGCTGAGAAAGAAAAGGCAGATGTGATTTGGCAGTGAGAGCAGTTCTGTAAGGGAGTTAATTATATACATAAATAGACAAATCCTTACTCTTACAGAGTATCTTATTTTAAAAATATCATTACCTTGTATTTTTCTAGAATAAAATTCTAAAAATTCTTTACAGAAGTAATGATCTGGGACATAAAGGGCTGCTAACTGCACAGCAGAGTTTTCATGTGACAGATATATTGCAAAATAGGGATGTTCCTGACCAAGCAAGATTTATAGCTGTGAAGGTCAGCAAATGTTGTAATAGTTTCTTTCTCATTTGAAGTTTATTGTGCTTATCTAGATTGCTCTGACTTCCACACAGATTATAAATGGTACCACTCATTACCTCTTAGGATATTTTAGTGTTGTTAATAGAGGTGTAAAGCTATTACAAGATCAGTATTGAAGATTCTAAAATTTCCTTCCTCATCAGTCCCAATACAGATTAAGAAGTCACTCTTTTTACAGAAAGCAGGAAGATCAGGAGGGCAAAACACGCATTGATTTGTTTGAGAGTGTTTTATAATGTGTTTGCAATTGATAGTCTTGTTGGCAGCCAGGTTTCTCCCAGGCAACCACAGCCTCCAGTTGCCCTAAGCAGTTTAGTTAAAGAAAACCAACATCAAATTACTTATCTGACTGATTGATCGAAATATGAATTTGCATATGCTTTTAAAAGGATCTGCAAGATCCCAGATATTCTAACTCAGGGCATCACTGGTATCTGAGAATGGCAACTAATCTGCATATTGTTAAATCATGAGATATTTTCCAACGCCACAAAATTAATTTGGCATGTCCAGATATTATCTGCTTATCTTCACAGTGGCTTCATTATACACCCCCAGGAAGCAGCTAAGGAAGTGATCCTTATGGATCAGCTTTGACTGGGATGGAGTTAATTTTACCTGTGTTTTGGATTTGTGTTGAAAACACTGTTGCTAGCACAGGGATGTTTTAGATACTGCTGAGCAGTGCTTGCACAGCGTCAGGGTTTTTTCTCCTCTTTACCTACTGAGTTTTTTCACTTTGAGACTCCCAGTTGTCCCCCCTGTCCTGCTGCAAGAGGGTGAAGGAGTGGCTGTGTGGTCCTTGGCTGCTGGCTGGGATAAAACTCTAAGAATTACACAGGGAGCTGCACTGTGCAGGTTTTCCTTGGAATACTGAGAGCTTTTCTGTGTCCTCCTGCTGGCAGTGACCCGAGGAGCAATGATGACTTTCAGTCTGGCAACAGGCACGTCACGCTGCAGCTTTTGGCAGCCAAATCTGCTTGGACTTCCAGGGAATCCCACTGTCCTTAAATTAGGTGCCTGAAAACAGAGTCCAAACTTCTCAGCTGTAACCTAGCAGTCTGTTAAGCATAGAACACAGTGACCTTCTTTTTCCATTTGGAACATAGAATATAATGAATTTAAAGACAAATGTTTCAGTTGAATCAGTAGAAGAAGAAAACCTCAGCCTAAAACTGTGGGAAAATCCTTGTAGTCATGGTGAGCAGAAGGCTCACTCCCAATATCCCCCTGCTCAGTTATGTAGATTGTTACTAGAAAGTTTTTCATTCTCTTTGCTACTATTGATTACTTTTCACTGCAGAAATTATAATATTCTTAATCACTCTTTCCCATTGGATTTCCCCCTCAGACCCTGCCTTAACCCCTCCCTGCACCCAAGGGTATAAATATCCCTGCTCTACCCTGGACCCTGCTTTTTTCCAGTTTGTTCTTAGTATTGTACATGTCATTAAAGTTCTTTTAAACTCTTAATGAGTTTTCACTTCATTAAAGTTCTGTTTCTGAACAACCAGCTCAAGGCTGTCTCTCTCCATGAAAGCAGCTGGAGCCGTTTCATGGGGAAACCACCAGTCAGACTTTCTGGGCTTGGACTGGGGGGTTTCATAGAATTATTTTATGATTGTGAAAAATAATGAAGCTTAATATCAGCTCATACAGAAAAAGTGGTGGTCCTCCTGTAATTTCCCCAATATTTTTTACAAACAGGACAAGTAAGGGAGATATTAAAATACCACGTCATGTATTATTCTGCTATATCTAGTAATTGCTCAGTGTCTAATACTGCCTCAGTTATGGCACTGGGATGGCAACAGAGCTGCTCCCTACTATGCATCACCTAAAGAAAAGCAAGCAGACTTCTGTACTTGTACTTGATACTGCTTTTATAAACACTGGAAATACATTCCTTTCATTTAGAAAAAGACTCCAAGACTCCAGATATTCAGCTAGCAATGCAGTTCAATATTTTATTAAATAAATAATGTTGAATAAGCAGCATAAAACAAATTATACATCTTCACAAAGAATGCTGTTGCATATCAGTTCAGAAACACCCTGACACTACTAGTGTAAAGTAAGAATCAATTCATCCCCTGGAGCCAGCAGGGCTGCTGGTGCCTCGTGAGACTTAGCTCATACCTGGCTCATTTTCTAACTATACTCCTAAAATGGTCAAAGCTTCAAGAACTAAACAGAAGAACAATATGTGTTTGTAAAAAGTGTCTTTCAGAGGGAGGTTGTCTCAAAGATTGAGGGGATTTTAGTGTTTAGTCTTAAATTTTTATTCGCAGGAAAACAGACTGCAAACTTCTTTATCTGGTTTACGTGCAAACTGTGTGAAAATTCACAGAGAATAATGAAAATTGGAATGGTTGGAGTACATGCCAGTTTTAACAATGTTAACATTTTAACAGTGTTTTTTTAAAAAAATAAACATTGCATCCTGCCCAGTATAGGGTAGATATCTCTTAACTCACACAACTTTTTCTTGCTTATTTTCGTATTTTATGAGAGTTAAATTCCAAATAGGTTCAACAAAATGCAATATTTAAGGCTTGTGACCCATAAACTGCAAGACAATTGTAATTTGAATTTTACTGATCCATTTTCCAAGCACAGTGTGAGACAGAACATTTGTTTGTCTATTCCTCATTAGCAATATGAAAGATCTCCTTCTATTCACAATTACAGTCTGAGTTGCTGTTCTGGTTATGGAACAGGAATCTTGATTTGTTGTGTGATAAAAACTGCAGCTCAGTAATGAAGTTGAGAAAAAAAGGAAAAAAGTAGAAGAATATTTGTACAAACAGAGTTCCATCTCTACTAGTATCCTGTTAAAGCAGGAATAATTATACATTTATATTTTTTGAAGAACTGTGCTTTTTCCCAGTTTTCAGCATTTTTTCCACACTTCGGAGAGGAAGGAATACAGGTAGAAATAGGGAACTAGCAGTGATGATACTGAGGAAGGAAAAAGTTTCAAAATTAAAATAAGTAAAATAAAATGAAATAAATACTTTTCTAATATTACTTTCCCAAATGACACAGAAAAAAAAATGCAGGATTTTGAGCAATGGAGCTTATTGAGTTACATGGGCTAGATCATTGCAAAGCAGCTCAGAAGTAAACACCTCTACAAAGAATATCCCAGGAGTCTTCATGTGAAGTGAATGCATAACATTAAGTAGATTTGGACAAAATCTACTTATATATAAGAAGCACTAATCCATTATAAGTTTTCTATCCTAATTTTTATTAAATAGGGGACAGTACATGAAAACACCAGAGTCTTACGGTTTGATCTGATCAAAATGTCAGAAAAAGTTACAGAAAAATATTTTTATATCTTAATTTTTTGCATTTCTTATCTTGTAACTAAAGGTAGCTGTATAGCTGGAGCTCAAGTGGGAGTAGGTTTCTGAGAAAACAAACAATCTGATCTCTGAGCATCCATAGGCAAGAAAACACACAACAAGTCAGTTGTTTTGGTGAGAAGCTTTTTCACTACAGGAAAAGCACAAAACCCAGCAGCTATGAATAACAGGAAGAAGAATAAATCATATTACATGTTAAAATAGTGCAACTCTATCTGGAATTAGGGGTTATACTGCTGCTATTATCTCAATTGGGAAAAAATAAAAATATCTTCTTAACTGGAATAGTTACACCAGTAGAAAAGTTAGCAACTTTCTAGGAAGCTCTTATTTTTTAATGCTTTTTTTTACTATTTTTTTCTACTTGTGTTTATTCCAGTGACAGTGTTGTATATTATAAATGCTTAATTTTGTTTCATTTCATTAGGTTGTTTTATAGAAAAGATATGTATTTTTATATAGGCCCTCATGAAGTAATTTCCTCAAATTCTTCAAATACCCAGGTTGGGAACCTCCATTGTAGTGAAATATTTGGAGATGAAGAATGACTGGAAAACTTGTTTTTTCATTAAGCTGAAGATAGCAGAGCAGGGGTGGGAAGGAAGAACTGAGTAAGCCACTCCTAGCCCTGTAAATAAGCTCAATAAATATTAAGCAACAAACTGTTGGATTTTAACCATTTTGTGTTCTTGAATAAGAACAACTGAAAACTTACCTTGAAAGAGAAATAAACCCAGAAATACCTTCTCATATTTTAAATTTTTACATGCTGTTTCTTTTTTTCTGTTAGCTTTTCTCCAATAGAAACTTACTCTATTCTTGTTAGATTAAAAGGCTAAGGCAAAAGTCCACAGAAATACATTTGCAATTGAAATGTAATTTGCAGCAAAGAGAATGCTCTCACTTGAAGCAGTATTGGTTATTTATATGAATTACCTAATCAGAAATTTTCAAAAATTACATTGCATTACTTAGTTTATTAACACCTCATACATATTTTGAACATGAAGCACTTGTGATAACTACTCCAAATTCTATCCATGGATTCAGAATTGTCTGCTAAATGATAGGATTGAACATTTAAATTGATAAAGGGAGCAACAGGGAGCCTGAGAATGGAAAGAGGAAAAAGTAACTGACTATATAGTTCAAAACAGCTCTGCATCAATGGATGCAGATTCTGCACCACTGACAATCTTTAGGGAAAATTAGATAAAAATTCATGGGAATATGTAGCTAGGCATATCTGAAGGCAGGAGAATAGTCCATTTAACTTAAAGGAATACCTTCTTCCTTGATTCTTAAAAATTTTTTCATTACTTTAACATAGATTTATTCATTGTTTTCTTTGTTTTGGTCTGCCTGAATGAGAGGAAAGACACTGGAACATTTTCTACTTTGCTCTGTTTATGCTTAATCTAAACAATGAAATACTTTTTCTGTTTGTGAACAGAGGCATATTTCTATTCAAGTTTAACAGAGGCTTGGTATCTGTCAGAAAAAGTGCTCTAATATCAAACTGTAACTTTACAAAAAGGGTTATAAAAATATGTGTTTGTTCAAACAATAAAGTGTCCAAATGCCTGCCATTGAACAGGTTCTGTATAGTATGAAGATGTAGATGGTTTGAAAAGAGACAAATAGCATCCCCCCCTTTCTATGAAATGGATAGTCATATTTATAAGACAATGGGAAAAAGATGCTTTTAGGCTTTCCTATTGATCTGTGTACTGCCAGTCAGTGCATTTCAGTGCAAACACAACTGCTCTGCAGCTGGCAGCTGTCTGTGCATACCCTGTACCAGCTGTGGTCACCTTTGCACAGGGTGGGGACGTGTGTGAGTGCCCTGGCAGAAAGCTTTCTCTTTTGGTAATGAAGTGTAACAGCTTGAGAAAATGCCTTTCTGAGGAGTTATCTGGACTGAAAACAAGCCAGGCACATCAAAGGACCTAAATCTCTTTTTCAAGGGGCTTGAAAAATAGGTCTGGACACACAGAGGAACAATAGCATGGCAAACATAGAAGGGAATTAAAGTCCCTTAGGACTATCCCGTAGGATAATGTCCAAAAAAATGTTTGAGAATGGACACCTCTTTCTCAAATTCTGATATCACTTTGCTGATTATTTCACTTAGAGGGATTTCAGATATTTTCTGTCAACCATTCCTCCTACACAGCTGCCACTTCATTTATTTCTGGTTTGAATGACTCTCTTAAAAAATACCTTTTGAGGTTTAGATTGGGTTTTATAGCTTTCCACCTTCGAGAGAATAAAATCTTTTCATATGTCAGGAAAAAAAAATAAAGGATGAAGGGTTAGATTTGGAAGACTGGCATGTTTTTTCTTGTTTTCTTAAGAGACCTAAATACCAGAGCAGATATAAGTGGGCAAGGAAACAAGTAGGAAGAGGTCCAGAGCAGCAAACTGTACTTTTTGAGAAAATAGCTCTAGTAAAATAATCAGAGGTTTGGAATTTAGTAGAATTTTTTGAGTAATGTCAGCGCATTTTTGTCTATGAAAGCAGAAATGAGGAGCAATGCTTGAATTGAAAGTATTCCAACTCCAGCAGTGCAATGAGGAAGACATCTAAATATGCCTCCCTCCTCCAAGTCAAGCTTTAGGAATTGTGTACTTCACATGACCTGGTTTAAATCTATTTCATTTGCTTGTGCTAGCTCTGGAGAAGTTGAAAAACAAGTCAGAAAATTGACTTGCTGATTTTTGCAGTTGTTCTGACTGTGGAGAGGCAAACAGGAGAACTCTCATTGCTAGTCCAGTACATTTTTTTTCAGCTTCCATTTAGATCTACAAGCCCTTTTCTGTCAGCAGCAGGGAGTGTTTTGTTTGTTTGTGCTGATGTTCAAGGGCATTGTATTTAGTTTAGGCAATACAATTTGAAACAAATCTTCTGCCTTTTAAAAGCTCTTTTCATTAAATATCCTCAATGCTTCTTTTCTTGTCTCCCCAAAATCACACCCTATTCTTTTAATACAATTGTTTTTCAGCCACATCCATTACATTTTAAAAGTATTTTAGGCAAATTTCCAGAGACCTTTTGGGTTTATCTGGCAGTGCTTATTAGTCAAAATTTCTCCAGCATGTTCCTTTCTTCTGTCCTGCCTCAGCAGCAATATTTAATACCTAACTGGTACTGGGCACTTGGCCCAAAACTGGTTTTGGTTCACTTCTAATGACCTGAATTTCAAATCTGAAGGCAATAAAAGCTGTGGTGCTTCTAAGGTAAGACAAAAGTAGGTAACTTGAACATTATTGTCTTGGTCCTTCAGTTGCAAAAAGAATTTGAGTTTTGCATCTGAAGAGCACTGCAGTGACTGATCTTTCTGGCCATGGTCTGTTTTGCAGTGTGAGTTCCAGGCAGGACCAGCAGAGTTTTCAATACTCTCCTGCCTTTTCCAGCTCACTGGCAGCCCAGGAACTTGTGATTTTCAGTCCCTCTCCAATGGATTTATACACAGTTAATTAAAAAGGGTCAGAGTTAATTAAAAAGCCAGAGTTTAAAGCTTTCTGAAAAACACTTTTCTGCAGGTATCTGAACTTCTTGCTCCCCAAAGGTGAGAACTTTGAAGTTTGCTGTTCATGCACAGAGCATATGGTAGCAGTGCCAATTTCTACAGGAGCAGTTTACATGAACCCTGGTGTGGAAGATCAGTCATTTGGAGTGAAATGTTAATTAAATGTCTTATGCTATGGCGTCTTACTTTTTCTAAGGATGATTCTGATTTAGGTGCAAATTCAAATAAAGCTGCTGCCTGCAGCAGCACGTACCAAGTATGTCCCTGCATTATCTTTCAGACATTCTGGTGTCAGATTCTTCTATTCAGCTAGACCTATTTTTTTCAATTCTCCAGTGCAAAGTTGCCTTTGAGTTTGAAATATTCCCACTCTGTGAGGCAACTTTGGTCAGGCAGAAATAATACTATAGAGGCATCTTGTGTCAGTGAAACACTGTCTGTAGTATGAATCAAGGAGAGTATATGCTTAAAACCCTTTAAAATATAATTTTTTGGCTTGAAAATGGAAAATAAAATAATAATAGATTCCTATTCAGTGCATTGAATTTCATAATAACTGTTTTGGAGATAGAAGACCAAACTGGCTATTCCCAGACCACTGGGTGTTTCATTAGCACCTGAAAAGTCTCTGCAGTGGGAACAAACAATTTGCAGAGAGAGCAAGAAAGAAGATTTTCCCAGGATAAACTGTTCCCCACTGATGAGTGTAATCCTTGAATAAACTTATGATCTTAGTGTAAGTCAATGCTGCTACTATCAAGCTATGAATTACGAATTCTCAGTAGATCCATGTCTTGAACTTCTCCACTCTAAATCAGTCCCTGATATTTCATTTTTCCCAATTAATTAATTGGGAAAAGGAGACTCTAGGAGAAGAATACATTACAGAAAGCATGCAAATGAGATCAGATGCTTTTCCTAAATTAATTCACTAATAAATTTGAAATAATTTTTTTGAAAAGAAAGAAAAATATGTCTTAATCTTCTGTCTTAATGAAACTAAAAATAAAGAGAAAATAGAAAAACATCATGAGTTTTAAAATGAAACATTACAAATTTTTCTTCAGAGGAAAATTGAAGTGTACTTGAAGATTTGGGGTTATTTTTTAGTGTTGTAGTGCTTCAGAACAGATAAAAATGTATATACAAAATGTTTAATAGTCACACTTATTAGAGGTCTAAAGTTGCACATTGCATAAAAGAATCTGCTCTAAATAGTTCACAGGCAGAGACTATACTTATTTACACTTTATATTTCGCTATCAATATAATTTGCACAATTTCACCCTGAATGATCATAAGGAAAAAAATTCATCTTGGGGATTTGGACAAATTACTTCATTACAAAAGTTGGAAAATATTACCTCTTGGCTTTTAGAAAATGTGTTTATTTGTTGTTTTCATTCTTTAAAAATTGCATGTTAAAAACTAGGAGGTTTTTTGTTTCACAACTGTTTAGAGTACCAACAGCTTTACAACTCTTGTTCTTAAATTTCTGAACAGCTGTTATGGTAGGAGAACTAGGAAAGAATTACAGTTTGGGGATTGATAATTAAGTTCTACAACTGAATAGATTTTGTATTTCTGTATTTCTCCAGTCTAGGCAACTTTCAGTATTTCAGAAGTTTCTAACAAAATTGACTTGTATGTAGGGTAGAGAGAAATGGAACATATCAGCTGCCTCCCTTCTTTTCTCTAGCACAGTTGCTGCTGTCCTGAAAGAGGTACAAACCTCAGAGCAGGGAAACAAGGGGTGCATCTCCCTTGTTTCAGAAAATGGAAACTTGGAGCTTCATGAGTGCAGCTGAAATGTAGAGGGGTAAATTAATTTCTAAATATGTAGACTTTTAACTAGAATACTATCTATATCTACCATATTTACCCCTCATGTTTTGTTTTGTGTGAATGCTTTTTAAATGCAATTTTTTATTTGTACAATCAAAACCCGATTTTAACTACTAAAAATAGTTTACAAATTCAAATCAAACAATCAGGAACAGAATTAATCTACTCTAAGTTTGAAAGATTAGACAAAGACTGAACACTTGAATAAACCAAAACACATTTTGAGAGTTCTCTATAGGCTGCAATGCATAGCTTGTAATGGATTGATAAAATATAGATAGTTTTGAGTGAGAAAAGGGGTAAATCAAATTAATTGTCACCACAATGTTTGTGTATGGCTGTTCTGTTCATATTGTAAGTATGGAATTAATTTTATTAATAAGGAAAGAGGTGTATTTAAGGAAAGATGTTTTAAATTTTTTTTCAGTTTTGATTTTTAGATATTGCTCCATCAAGATTATAGAGGCTAAGGGGAAAAGGCTGTTGTGATTTTAGTAAATTAACTTATTTAAGAGTTCAAAGCAATCCACTGATGTGCAATACATGCAAATTTCTGGGTTACTCAGGAAATTTATAGAAGTTAAATAGGGAGTAGAATGTTTCCTGATGCCAGTATAAGCAATATGGATATTTTAATGTGAGTTTGCTGCTAGAACACTTCATGTTGGTACTGTATATTGGAAGTTAACAAAATAATTAATAATAATGTATAAAATTATTTTATTGTTTTATGTTTGAAGTGGCATCTGATGCCACTTGGTTGCAAGAGACTCACAGGTTTAGACCCCTAATGGCAGAGCTGGAGGCTCAAAAAGGAGAAGCAGACAAAGCATAATCCACTAATGCTCCAAAATAGGAAGCTAAAAAAGGTTTGCAAATTCACATGTTCCTACTAATAGATCAGATTACTGTCCGTGCTAAGAACTTTGGTATATATATGGTCTTTTAATCTGATTCAAATTATCCCATTAGGATGTTTTGGACTGTTGGAGAATGCTCTGTGTGCAGGGTGATGATTCAGGATCCAGAGACATGGAGGTACAAAGGTGTGTGAGTCTGGCCACTCTACATTTACTGCTGCCAAAACACAATATAATGGAGCAATGGTTGTGACTTGCTGACATTTTGCTCAAGAGAAAACTGAAATCAAGTATGTGTGTGCTGTTAGAAACTGATGTCAAAACTCCAGGGAGCTGCAGAAATACAATAAGAGAGAATAATGTAAAACAAAACCACAGTGTGATCTTGGGATCTCTGGAAGTGTCACTTTCAAAATGATCCTTTGTATTCCTAAAACAGGAAGCAGTGTGTGAGACAGTGATGGCTAACAAGGTTTTGTCCTAGTTACAGGAGTTTGTGACCCCAAGTAGGTGGACACCACAGTGAAACATGTTTTCCAAATTCCTGTGGAAGAAACAGGAGGAAGTGTTCCATGGATCTCAGGCAGCAGCTATGGTTTATTAAGAAAATATAGCCATGGGATGCAGTAGTATCAAAACAGTCAGCCTTGCCACCTCTCATCACCCCGGGAGTTTTGTTTTAAAGTGAAGAAACAACCTGCAAGACCCACTGCTTGGGTCCTGGTGAATTAAATTCACTGCAGACAGAAAATGTTGGCTTGTGAAAGCTCAGCTTTTGTATTGTGTGGTCACAGCACACAAGTGCCAGTGCTCTGCTGCATCTTCCAAGCCTCAAGGTGGTTTTGAGAAGAAAACAGGGATTTTGGCTGGTGTGCATACAAATATAACCTGATTGTTTTCCACTGTTAGTGAGACACCGTTGTGGTTCTGCTCTGGCCTGGGGAACATGCAGGGCTGCAATGCACTCTCAGCAGGTTTGGTACTGCTGGAAGTGGGGACACTTGGGTTTCCATGCTGTGACAGACCTCTCTTGGGTCTAAGAGGTGTGGAAGGTGCTCATGGTTTGTGAGTTCATCAGCTGGGGCGCAAGGCTCTGTATCACAGTGCCATTACAATGCTTCCTCTCCAGATTTGCACATTCAGACATTGAAGTCCTAATGCACTTTTATCCACAATAAAACCCCTCTTCTCCACTCCCACAAAATCTGTTAGAGTTCTGTATGACTTTCTATGAGTAGTCCCAGGGAAAATTACAGGGCCTGCAGAATTTGATAAAAACAACTAATTTATTCAGGAGTATTTGCAGAAAATATTTACTGATCCTCTGTGAGGGATAGTAAGATTTTTCACATATTTCTTATTAAACTGAAAACTTCTATGTTTGCATAATAGACTGCTTTGCTTGCTTGGTTGCATACTCGTTTTGCTCTTTCTAATTATTTCTATTCTTATGCAAGAATCCTTTTCACCTTCTCTTTGCTCTAAGCAGTTTGTTGTTGTTCACAGTTGTATTTTCCCTGACAGCTTGCTTTGCTGTGTTTTCAGTGCATAAAGAGCAAAACATACACTTCAGTCTCAATGGCTTTCATTTTAGATTAGGAAAGCTGAAATACACAGTGAGAACAAATATAAAATCTTAATGAGAGAGAAAGCAAAGAATCTATAAGATCTGCAGTTTAAAAAACTCTGTAAACCTTTTATGTTTAATCCTATTATAATGCTGTCACTGGCTGACAGGCAGGTGGGGAGATTTCCCATTTTATGGCATAGAAAGGACAGATTTGTGATTAAGGCATAGATTGGGTTTCAAACGATTCTAGTTCAGTTTACATCTTTTGATATAAACTTTGTAGGGGTGTCAGTTTAGACTTCACATTGCCTATATCTTTTTTTCTTTTTTCCTTTTCTCTGTAAGGATAGCAGTCCTCTGTCTACCTAGATGTCATAGTACCAAAAATGTTGTCTTTTGCAGTGGAGCTCTAAATTTTGCTGTAATCTGAAATTTAGGCCTCCAGTTCAGGGATGCAGTTGTGCACGTGCCTAATTCCTGTGGGAAGTCAGACTAACAGAATATTCAGTGTGTCTCCATACACCCACCTGATGCTGAAGAAGGAACACATATCAGAGAAATTCAATGCACCAAACAATGCAATATGAAATTGCTAAGAGCAATATGAAATTTGCATAGTACAAACGTTCAGCAAATTTCTGTGTTGGAGGTGTGTTTATTGCTAACCCTGTACCCAGTGTAATTGCTAACCCTGCACATGCAAAAATGAAGATTCATCTTTTTGGTGCTGCACAGACAGCACTGGATATTTAAAGGGCAGCTTCAATAGAGTTTGAAATGTATATCAAAATTTTAAAACACTCTTATTGGAAGCTATTAGTTAATTTACACTTACAGTATTAGTCAAGCGAAGATTTCTACACCAACAAAAGAAATGAATTTGTGATGCTTTGTCAAGCAAGACATTTTTTTTCCAATTAGTGAAACTAGAAAGTTGTTTTTTAATTGCACATTAAGAAACCTGATATGGCTCATTGAGAGCCATCTGATGTCCTTTGCTTACAATTTTAATATTTACAAGAAAGGTGAATTGTGTCTCTAGGTGTTTTCTCACTTTTTCCACAGTCTGTAAAATAGGTCAAGGACGAAAAAATCAACTGAAAGAATGGAAAAAGTGAGAAGAGGATTGAACAAATGGCCCTTGCATTTACCACTTCTCCCAATAGCAGTATCATCAGGAAAGTTCTTGTTAGGAATAATTCCGTGGCAGTGTGAGCCAATTTATCCTGGTTTGGCTTGCAGATCATGGAGATGGAGCACTATAGGTGGAAATTTCTGTGCAGGTGTCCAGGATTGCTGCAGTTTCTGTCTCCCTGGGACTTTTGTCATTTTGTCCTAGTCACTGCAGAAACTATCCAGTAGATTTACATTCATTTCCTCCTTTTATTCTTCTTCAAAGACAGCTTTCAGAAATACATTTTCTGTTCCTCATTGCCTCCAAATATGTATTTCAGTCTTAAATGGATTAAACTCAAGGGATGGGTGTAGAGTCCAAATCCTTGGTTTCTATGGTAGCAAATAGAATTTATTCCAAGACTGCCTGCATGAGTTAATGTGAGGTACAATTGTAGGGTGATCACCTAGAGGAGGATTCTGGTTTCTTGAAACTGGAAAGTCTTAATTTTATGTAACATTATTAGTCAGTGATTAGGGAATCAGTATGGGGACAGAGAAACTACATCCTGGGGTTTACACTGCCCACAAGTGCCCTGTTCTGACATGTGAGATCCTATTTGTCTGCTGCTGGTAAGGAACCAAGGTGAATAATTTCATAAGGTTAATAAATAAGCTGAAAGAGCCTGAATGTTGGCTATAGGCTTTGTTAACTTGAGGTAAAGAGACATTTTAGATTCAAAATAGAAGGAATAATGTGGTATATCTTTATATGTCATCTCCCAACCTACAAAAACACCCAAACCTAAAACCCTTGAGACAAATGGGTCTGCTTCTGTCTAGAGGTGCCATTCATAGTGCCTCCCTCCTTAATGGGGATGGGCAGTTTGCTAGACAGCTTAA
Source organism: Cichladusa arquata (assembly GCA_026413545.1). Lineage (NCBI taxonomy): Eukaryota > Metazoa > Chordata > Aves > Passeriformes > Muscicapidae > Cichladusa > Cichladusa arquata. The sequence continues at coordinate 14,328,629 of JAOTQP010000680.1, forward strand.
TAATGCAAATAATGCTTCACCTACTCTCCAGGCAGTGTGATACTTCACAAAGAACATTTGGGTAATGTTTATGAATATCATAAAATGGTTCACTTTCTTGTTTTCAATATTTACTGTAAAATATGGTTAAACTGAAGATTACCTATGAAGATGGTATCCCCAGCTGGTACTTTAAACATTTAGTGGTAGAGAAAACATATTAAAGGTATGAGTGAGGCACATACTAATGAATGTTATTGACTCTTTATGCACCTTAATATTTAGATTTATATAAAAAAGTTTTAAAAAGAGATGAAGTATCACTGATGTGATAACTTTGTAAAATTCTGTATATACCTGTCCAACAACCTGAGGAAAAAATGTTTGTTAATGTCCCTCTTTGGTTCCTCCACCTTGCAAGGTGGGATTGATGGCTCCTTGCAAATACTGGCATGTCACAGGAAGCAGCTCTGTCCTGTGTCAGTTTAAAGGCCATTTCCCTTGTGTTTTACAACATACATCAAAGAAATGTCAGCTTTTTCTCTGTACAAGACCAGGAGAAAAAGTGAAGATATGAATTCTGAAGTTCCCATAGATGACTAAGTCGTAACTTGCCAAGTTACTTTTTTTTTGGTGAACTTCTCTCCTTAGGATTTCACTGTCTAAATATACTAAGGACAGGTGGCATGAGATTTATATTTTTTTAAAAATTGGCATAAAGGCTTTGAAAGAAAATTGGTATCTTGTGCTGAACGAGAGGAAATGAAGTAAAAATGCAGATCTACAGAGCTAATTGCACATGGTAACTTTGCTTTTAGGTGGGGATGTATTCATTGCTAGCTGGGACATAACTATCCAGTAGTTCTGATTTTTGAATAATAATGTATTCCAAATTAGTGGAAAAGTGCAAACTTTAGAATGTTAATTCTTAAAATATATCTAATGAGTTTTTAATTTATGGTTTCCATTATTTAACCGTATTTTCAGAGGTATAGTTCTTTTGACTGCTTTCTTTTTACTTTCATTTCCTATGTAATTATTTTATTTTTTTCTTAATAAATAACATATTCCTTTTGTATTTTAACTCTTTGAAAAGCATGTTCCTTATAACTGATAATAATTGCAGAACATCTTTAGAAACTGTTGCTGTTTAGAATTAAATTCATTCTGTTCTACTGTGACATGAATGATTTTGACTAGCATTCTGATTAATATTTTGCCTGCTACCTATGAATTAAACAGAAATTTCAAGTTAGTTAGATTTTTATTACTAAACCTGAGACAGAGGTACTTTCCTTTTCTGTTTCAAAATGTTCATTGTGTACATTTTCTAGACAACATCAGAATGTCAATCCATTTATTGGAACTGTGGTAAGTGATTCAGATAGGATATACTTATTTAATTTTACTAGTAATCAAAATGATGTAGGGATCTGGTAGTACTTCTTACAGGAATGGTCATAACAATACCAACAATAATTTACTAAATAACTATGGTTTGAATTTTTCTAAGATGATTAGAAAGACTAATAGAGAGCAGAAAATAATCTGCCAATACTTGTCTCTTTCTATACCTAGAAAAGTTCATTGCAAAGTAATTTAGAGTTTTTATTTTTTAAAACTTCCTCCCAAATGCTACTTTTTACTTCTATGTTTTTTTCAGGGGTTTTTTGGATGACAGGGTAAAATAAGGGCATCTTTGAAGAGGAGCATCTTCTCCCCTTGTACTTTCCACCATGTACGAATTCAAGGGTACTGAGATCTCATTTCTTCTGTGCCTGGATGCCAGGGAGAGTGGGAGGGAAGGTAGAAGGAGCAATAACAGAGTACTTAACATTTATTTGGCAAAATCCCCAGAAGAATTTTTACAGTTATCTCAGATGTACATGGGATGTGAACTTCAGCCTGTTCACATAATCAAGACCCGTGTGTCTGCATTAACTCAGCATTGTTGGCTCTTCCCCTTTGTACAGAGGAGAAACATCCTCTGGAGACTAAACTGCATGTTCATGCAATGAGCTGATATTCAGCTTATCCCCTGGGAAATCTTATCCCCATAGGAAATCTTATCCCCACAGCAAATCTTACTTCAGGTTTGGGGTGGATTTTATTCTTAAATTCTGTTTTATCTTTAAATTCCCTGTAAAGGACAAAGTTGCCAACACAGAAAATAAAAAGTCGATCAGATTATTTTCAAATTTCAGAGATTTCAAACAAGGCCATTCATTTTACTACTTTACCAGACAGGCATCTTGTAGTTTTGTTCACTCTCCATAGCCCTAAGTTTTGCAATTACAAAAGAAATGTGTCTTTTACACTTGGGCAATGTTTGATCCCAGCTGCTGATACCAATGCTAAAAGAAATTGTCAGAAACAATGTAGAGAAAAGGAAAAAAACTTCTGGTTAGTGTTATTTTAGTTTTTTTGGTTATTTTTGGTCTTTTTCTTTTTCCTGTGGTATATTTGCAAAACAATCTGTAGAAATAAAAGGGGAAAGAAACCCTTTTGTATAACTACATGACCGTTTCTTAAGTGTGTTTTGCAGCAGTTTAATTTTGTGGAGTGTTTTCATTTTTTAGACTTATTTCTTCTATATGCCAAATATTTGAGCTGAAGAACAAATGTTTTATCTTCATTCAAACATAACATGTAATAAACTACCTTCTGTCATGCCCGTATGGTCTCTACCAGTGATTCTTTGATGCTGAGAATCTCCCAAGGGCCATCCATGGTATATTGGCCAGCGTATAAATCTCCAACAGAACTGCTGAAGACTCCTAAGAAACTTGGCAAAGCTACTGGAACCAGCCAAAAATGTAAGGAAGTCAGTCATCAGCTCTCCTGAAAGTAGGTAAAATAAAGGTGAGCTTATAGTTAGTTTTTTGTTTCCTGATATCAAGTCCATTAATTGTATGATTTCACTTACAGCTTTTTTAGAAGTAACAGTTTTCAAATTGCAATAATTTTTCAGGGTTGCAATGGAATCACTGATTTAGGTGAAACTGTGGGGTGGTGATTCTGGGGACAGAAGCATTTGTGCAAGGAAGATCCTGAACTGCTAAATCAGCAGGAAGCTGTCAAATTCAGGTGAATGTAGCTGAGGGCAAAGGAATTGGAAAGAGCACAAGGAGAGTGCTCTCTTCCATAAGAAATCTCACTGTGGCAGCAGATTAAGAGTTGTGATATAAGTAGAACAAGAATGAGAGGTAGAAAAGCTTTTGAAGTTGGAATAGGTTTGTGACATTGCAGAAGTGCTAAAATTATCTGTCTAGTCTTTCCCTTCTAATCCTAAGGGAAGCACTGAAATGAATTCTGAGAGTTTATGGATATGCATTGTTTTGTCAATACAAACATGGAGACTTAAAAAAAAAATCTTAATAAAAGCATGGTAAATTTACATGGGATGTTTTTGTTCTTTAATACAGCAGAGTATCCAGCTATGCTGAATCCTCTCTAGCAAGTGCAGGGCTGTCTGACTTTCAAGCAGTTTATAGCATGATTTACTATTTTTATAGACATCTTGTAAACATATTAGCTGTGTGGATGTCTCTGTGCGTCTGTCTCATTTTAGGAATGAAATAAGTCTTGATTTGGAGCATTTTTGGGGAAGGTTGGTGGCATTTTTGTGGGGTTTGGGGTTTTGTTCCTTTTTTTTCCTATGGGTAAATTAAGATTAGGCTTCTCACAGCAAAACTGAATCTATAGTTATCTACAGGCCTATAGCATATGCTTGAAAATTCTAAAGAGAATGATGGCAGATTAAATCTCATCAGGTAGAGGTTTCAATATGCCAGTATTAAAAAGTATGTTTCTGGTGGAAAGATCAATATTTCTAATGTTTTTTCATACTGGCTGAATTAAAGCAATATTAATATTTTCTTATTTACTTTTCTCATTTTGATAATCAATATGAATTTTGTGTGAATCCAAATGAGAATGCCTAATCCCATCTAATATGCTGTGGTCTGGGAATTTTTCCCACGAGAAAGACAACCTTTTTTAATGTCTTTTTATGAAATAATTTGACATTCTGGCATGAATTATTCAAATGTGTTTTCTGACTTGTAAGCAAGCTTTTAGTTCATGTCTATTATTCAAGATCTTTTAAAGGTCACCAGCTTTCTTTTACATATTCAACAGGTATGTTTTTCATTGTAAATCTTGACTTTAAAAAAAAGCCCCACAGTCATGTGTAAGTAGGAAGTCTAAATCTTTTCATCTACAGAATCCTTATAAATAAGGAGGGGAAAGTGCACTGGCTTTTAATTTTTTATAAATGGAACAATAGCTCTCTCATGAGTATAATAAACTGATTTATCTGTGAAGCTTCCCATGAGATTTAATTAAATTCTCAGCAAAGCAACTGAAATTTTGTTTAAAAGACAATACCTACTTTTTCAAATATTATTTTGTCCCCTGGGCTGTCATTAGGTTGTGTTTAGATGGATTCTTCATATTTAACTTTTCTTCTTTTCTTCACTCTTACTACTGGGTTCTGCCTTGGATGATGCCTTAGTTTAAAATAACAGGTTTTAGTCCCTCAACTGCAGAAGCCCACAGACAGCCTTTATTTTTCATGAGGACCTCATCTTGTAGCTGTTAATTTCCAAATAGCATTAACTTCCTGCCATGGCATCACTAAAATCTGATCCCTCATGCATGTAGATGAAGCCTGAATCCCAAAGGTACTTTATTAAAAGTTCAGAGAGCTGAAACCTTCATTATTTTAGCCTTGAAAATTATTTTCTGTAGATCATTTTGCCTCTAATTTGCCTTCTTAGCTTGTTGTTCTGGGCTGCCACTTTAGTCCCTTAATGTACAAATTCTTTTTCTTGCTTGTCAAATTCAGTTCTCAGCTGCAGCCTGAATAGAGCAGATCAGCTTAATATTGACTTCAGCCTCTCTGTCATATCCAAGCCTCAGTTTCTCCCACATTCCTTTTCCACACTGTCCTGCTTTTTGCTCTGAAGCATGAGAAACTCTTCAGCAAACCTGGAAAAGTCCTTGCTTATCGACTTCCAATC
>JAOTQP010000680.1:14333731-14347820 GCA_026413545.1 Cichladusa arquata
TCCTTTTTTGCAGCTCATCTCTACCATGGTCCTACAAAACCCAGATTTGGTGGTAAAGCAGATAATCCAAAACTATATTTTCCAAAATATTTTTTGTTCCCTATAAAAAAAATGCTATCCACTAAAATTTGTGCAACTAACAGAGCTTTCTTGTTCCTTTTCTGACATTATTCACTTGCCTAATTATTTTATGAGTATACTTTTTTCTTCTTCTACATGTTTTAATACTGAACAGCTTTGGGGGCACAGGTGGAAGGAGTTCTAAATATTTGGACCTCCAATAGTTGTTGCAATAGCTGTGTCATTGGAACTGACACACATTGTTATTGGGCCAGTCCAGCCATGATATAACATGTAACATACATGATTTATGTAACTGTGGGAAAACAAGGAGGAAATGAGATGGAGTGGATTTTAAAAGAGACTCCTTGTTCCACTTTTCAGTGTGTGTGGTTTTCTTTAGCTTTTGTTTGTTTGTTTGTTTGTTTGTTTGTTATACAGAGGCTAAAATTATTTCATACTTGCTTGGCAAAATATATATTTTTGAGGCTGGCTAACATAAAAAAATAGAACTATTGTTGAGTCATATGATCTCCCTGAATACTAGCTCTTTATTTACAGTCTTGTTTTGTAAATGTTATAAATGTATAACGATTTATAAATGCTTTGAAGGTGTCCTGTTTTAGTATAATCCCTGGGACAACAGTGTCTTGTCTTGGTCAGGACATTACACGCTCTTGGAATATAAATAGCAAGTAAATAGTTGTGCCACTAGAGTATACTTGATAAAACTTCCAATGCCAATCAGAACATCCTCAGACACATGCCAGAGCAGTAATATTTATTTGCATTGTGATGAGCTTGAAAACATCTCAGCAAGCCTGGTGCATCAGGAGAGAGTTTCTTCCCTGAAATACAACTGGGAGAGTTAGTATGTATAATGTATATATTAGCATAATGTTTTCTATACTATGTATGCATAAATGTGTCTATATAGATAGGTTTCTGGGCAGTTTTCTTCTGAATAATAGCACTTATTATTCAGACATTATTTTGCCTACTGTTTTGTGCAGTGTGGTGGCAATCTGGCTTTACAACACAAAGGTTTGGTTCTCTACTGAATAGCTAAAATAATCCCTGTTAGAGGAACACTTAGTTAGCACTAGGTTGCAGTTTGGTGTCAATTTCTTATTGGGAATTATGTGTTTCTTCATGAACCATCCTTTTGAATTTCTTCCTTTTTCCCCAGGAGGAAATTACAAATCCACTCAGTACACGTGGCAGGAGGTTTTGGGTAATGACTGATTAGAATCTTACTTCCTTTACTTTGTGTAGTGATAAATGGTGAGCAAAGTTCATTCACCTCCTTAAGGCAGATGTGGCACACTTTTCCAATTTGTGTGGTTTGCATTATTGAGATGAGGATATATAAATTCTTAACTCCTCCCTTGCTGGAAGGAGAAGTCAAACTTGCACAAGTGAGGGATCAGATCATTTGTTCCTCATTATTACATCTGATTCATCAGTACTGCAGGTTTTCTGAGGCACAGGTAACCTGATGGCTGAACTAAAGTAAAGTGCTTAGTGTCACATTAATTCCACAGATCATGACCAAAAAAATTCTGTATATGTTAACCAAAATGCACTTGGAGTGAGGGCATTAAAAGGCTGGTTTGGGCTGAGTTTCACATAAAATCTATATGGGAACCGGGAAAAATTGAAATTTTAAATATGAAATATTAGTCACTCTTATTAATTGGAAGAAAATAGAAGAAAGCTCTTAAATCATTGACTACTGGGAAAAAAAATTAGAGATCAGTCTGGTACCAGTTGAAACACCTTCCCATGTGAAAGGTGATTGGCACTAACTCAGATAGTGGAGACTCTCTAACCAGATAAGGGAAGGTTATTTCTCTTCAGAGTACTTCCATTTCAGTGATTTTTAAAATTTTTTTTTTTTTAAATAAGATAACCTTCAAAAGAGTTAGTCCCCATTCTTGAAAGGTATGTATGAGCCATTTGACTACAAAATGAGACAATGCAGAGGATTATAAGGATTATATGTACTTATATTTAGGTAGCTGATTAATCCAACTGGTCAAACAGTCTAGTTCTCAAAGCAGGCTTTTAACAAACTCATCACAGAAAAACTGGAGTTGAGTGCAGCAGTTTTATTGAAAAAGTCCACAGTTGTGTGCAATTCCTTTATTAAAATGTTTCCAAATACATTGGAATTAGGAGCAACTGATGATCAAGAGATATTCCTTTTTCAAACATTTTTATTTCCAAAATTATACAAACATTGGAAAACTTTCCTTTTCCTCCATTTCAATTAATAATAATTCTGTAGTGATAAGTTAGAGATCTCCCTTTTCAAGCTGAAAGCCCACTTTTCTGTAGGTTGCATTTTGCAACTTTGACAATTAAAAAAAAAAAAAAAAAAAACAAAAAACAAACCATCAGTCATATTTACATGTGCTTAAGGTTGCATAATTGAGCATCATACAGGTTCTGAAAACCAGTGGTTTTCAAGACTCACCCAGGTGGGTTGAAGGTTTTAAATACATACATAACTGCATACATGTGATTTAGTAGCCAAGACACCCTCTGCTCCCTTTTATTTTCAAGGCTATCTATAAACTCTGTGCTAACCATGGCAAAGGTTTGTTCTAGTAAAGGTACTCACTGAGTGAAAGCAGCACTGACAACAGCTATTGCTGATCGAGGACATGAATGGGCAGAGAACTGTGTGTGTATATACAATAGAAGGACTAATGTTTCAAAATTAACTAGAAGCTCTTATGTAAAAATAATGTCTAGAATAAAAGCTATTTCCTGTACTGGATTAAAGAATAAAAGTCCCCACAAACACTTGTGTAAGGAAAAAAGTGGAGCTCAACGTGGGAAAAGAACAATAGTAGAAGCACATGGATTGAATTCAGAAGCTGGTCTTGCAATCTATAATTACTGGAGATTCAATTGAAATATAGGAACATTATCAATGGGAAATGAAGGTTACAACTGCAGAGGACACATACATTACACTTTATGAGCTATTATATTGGCCATACAGATTTGTCTATGTTATTTAGTTGAATCCTTAAGGCTTCTCTAATATCTTGCATGACAGTGGTGTCTGCTTGGATCTTCCATGCATGAGGGAGAGGGGCAATTTTTCAAGAAAAAAGAAAATTAGGTTTGTCCACATTTCAATTACAATAGCACATCCAGAGACACAAAATAAAAGACAAAACTTTATAGTACCTTTTTTCATTATTTTGGCCCCCAAAAGATGCATGCACTAGGCTTTATGTACTATAACGTATTATAATATTTACAGCATTGTACATGTTACAGCTCTTAAAGGGATGGCAAAGGGTAAGGTCTGTTTTCATCTTGGTGGGAGTAGAAGTTAATTTTCCTTGCTTAATAATACCTATTCAAAGTGAGAGATGACTCTTCCAGAAAGAAAAGCCCGCAGAGAATAAAGCTATGGCATAATTATAGCCAATGTTAACAAACTGTACAGCACTTTACCTGGGAATTCTCCTCTCTCTCACTCCTGTTTGGAATCACAGGACTGATTCCAAATATCAGCTATTAAGTGATGTCGCTATGCTCCCCTTGCCCTGTCTGCCCAGTTTCTCTCTATTCCAGCAGGTATAGGTGTATATTACCTATTGGCATGTTTTATTTTTAAATTATTTTGGCATGTGGAATGGACATGTAATTCACAATAACCTGATGTCAATTTTTGGACAAACGCTATGACTGATATTTACGGGATTATGGCACTAAAGATTTCAGATCACTAAAAAGCGCATCATAAATACTTCAAGTGGATTTAGGAAACCATCTCTCTGAAGAAATTCAGTGAGTAAGGCTGGTATCACTGATTTCCCACTGCTTTTAGAGGTACAGATACGACACCCAGTAGACCAGGTTGAACAAGCAGAAGGCGGTTGGGAAGAAGATGCGGGCGTACGAGTCCATTTTGGCAATGCGGATGTGTATCCTGCCGTGCCGCCACGCCCCCGTCCGACAATCCTCAAAGCAGCAGAAAAAACTGGCACAGTCCTTGCCATCCAGACACTCATACCCGTACTCTTCATCCCTTTCTTGGAGGTGCGTGGCATTGTTCATTTGAATAGTAGCTGATCGGGGGCGGATGTCGATAGTAGGTGCCTAAGGTGGAGCGGCGAAAGAGAAAAAGGTGGTAGAGGGAGAAGCTTTGTTATTATCACCAGCTGGGGGATGATGGTCAACATGTGAATGATGGTTCTGCAGGGGGCTACATGGGAAAATGCTGAGGTGTTCTAATGGCAATATTACTTTAAACTCTTTAAAATCAATTGCATCATACCCTTTAGAGGATAGCAACACAAATCAATCTAAAGTGAATAGCTATGGGCAATTAGCTTCAAAGATAAACTGAGTAAACATGAGAGGTTAAATGAGATTGTAATTGTAATTGATGGTATTTTGAATTTTTGTTTTATAGTTTACACAGTTGCTTGATATCTGAAGGCAATTTGTGTATTGCACATGAAAGGAACTGCATCAGTTGTAAATGCAGGATTTTAAAAGGAGTGGTTCATGTCGAGAAAAATGCAAATATGTATACACAGGAAAAAGGCAGAAACTAGGTCTTTTGAATAAGATTAGGAGAATCTCTATAATACTCTCCAATTATTTGAATATATGCAGCTCACCACCTACTGATGTTCACCAGCTAGAAAGTTCAGCATGTTCCAGATTTTATATAGTAGCTGTACATGTATATATATACATATATTTAGAATGGATTGAACAAGTTGAGCATTTAAAAGACATTTAAGCACTGGGTGAACGCTGGGATGATAGGCATTGAAATTTCATGCTGATAGTTATTAGGGAAACATAACAATTCCGTTCTGTAAGTATGAAAATTGAATGTCATTTATTTTATTTGGTTTCTTCCCTCCCTACCCCCCTGCCTTTTAAAATTTTTTTTTATAAAATCTCTGCATTTCTGAATGGAGTTAAGGTTTTGATGTGGAATATAGCTGGATACATTTGCTAATTTCTAAGTGTGTTGATCCAGTGACAACATTAAAAATCTATATGCATCTTAAACCCTTTCAAAACTCTGATTTTTTTCATAATGAACAGCATTGATTAATTGATGGTGACACTGAGTTTTTTTTCAGGTCAACATCAGAATAGATTTGGGTTTACAATTAGGAGTGAAATCACAAAGGTTAAAAATCCAGGGTCAGAGCTGAGTTCTAAAAGGGTGTATTGGAGGTTTTTAGGATGGCTGGTGCTATTGGATCCCATGGTAAATTGAGAGAGAGGAGCAGAAGTGTTTTAACATTAAACTCTCTTAATTTATGTGATCCAATAACGTTGGTCACTCTTGAACTTAGGTAAGTTCAGAGCCACAGTGCATTGGTATTTGGGCTGCTGAATCAACTCTACAAATTGTTTAGAAATTTGTAACCATTCTACTTAATTGGCAAGTAGCTTGATTGGTTGTCTCATTAATTAAAAGACCAAACAAAACACCACTCTCATCTAAGCTCAAATAGTTAAATTCAGCAGTGGCATGCAGTGAATTTCCATTCCAAAAAACATTATACCTTGAAGGAAAACATCCGAAGAAGCTTTCATTTTGTAGACAGAAAAGAGAATCAGAGGGTTTTGTTTTAAATTAAAGAAAGGAAAGAAAGAGACAAAAATAATGCAAATTAAAAATATGTTTCTAAAACATGATAAGTCAAAAATAACTACAATTATAGAAAGATTGTGATTACAGCAATTGAAACAAGTATCTGTAACATAAAATCCCCCACATTTTCAACTTGCCACTGTCTTGTTTACATTTGGGCCAACGACATAAGATATCAAATTCCTGTTAGATTTTCATATTCTGAGGGGATTCTAGTCTTTTGTGCTGGACTGTTTTGAAAGAAACCATTCACAATTTACAGAAGCACTTTTTAGAAAGACTTTTTACCTGCAGACTGTGCCTGAACACTCTACTTTTAAGCTTTTTAGACTCTGTGATTAGTATTCAGGCAAGAATTTATAGTTCTGTTTCTTCCCAGATGCTCACAGATGAGCAATGTAAATAACAAGTTATTTGTCTTTATATGGACAATGTAAAGTGAAACAATTAGGTACATTCAGTTTTGCTTCTTTACCTGACTGCATAAGACACAAATACCCAGAGACAATTTTATTTCCATCTAATACAGGAAACATCACTTTATCATTTTACTTTTTTTTTTAGTCTACCTCTCAGCAGCTTTTAAACTTGAAATTATAGGAATAGTATGTAGTGAAAGGTTCCTTAATTGCTATTTTTTCTATATTGATTTTTGTGATGCACTTTAAAACTAAAAGAGAATATCTTCAAAAGTCCTTGAATATTTTAGCAGAGCAAATCCAAATTACCTTATTCTTTGTCAGATGCCTGAAATGGAGATGAAAATACTCTTTATTAATGTAAAACATTTTTCCTTCACATTTTTCCTTTATTTGGTTGGTTTAAGGATGTTTTTGTGGTTTCCTTGTTTGTTTGTTTGTTTGCAGGGGTTTTTTTTTTTATGGGGGTGTTTTGGGTTTGGGGGTTTTTGGGTTTTTTTGGTAGATGATTAGGCCAAATGTTTTAGAGATTCTGGACAACACATTTGTCAGTTCAGTTGCCAAAGGCAAGGAAAAATCTGTCCTGTACAAAATAAGCATCAAATATTTTCCCTGTGTGGGCAACAGCCCAAATCACTGCTGAGGGTATTTCCAGAATTTTTTATTGTTGCTATTATATACATTATTTTTACTATTGGGTAGCATATATCCGTAAGTATCATTATAAACTACTGTGAAATCACTTTCTAAGGCAGAGAAGCAGGTAAATAAGGGAAGTAATATAAGAAAAAGAATTTAAGGAAACAATGGAAGAGAAACAGATGCTTAAGGGGAAGTTGGAAAAAGCACACACCAAAGTTTGAATTTAAAAGTTTGACTGTAGTCCTGATAAGCAAGACAGTCATGTCAATAATGTGGACATAAGATAATGGCATAGAATATTGCTAATACTAAGACAGAGAAACTGAGATATTTTCTATAAAGAGGTCTATATAGCATAAATAATGGCTTTGATAGTTGTGGTTTGCAGAACACTTTGGTTAAAAAGATCTTTATCCTAAGAAATTAGTTTATCTGGCATCCAGAAAACTGTAATAGATGAGCTTTTGATACTCAAAGTGAATGTTTGCATTCCTATTGTTATGAAGGATGGGTACATATGTAATAGAACACTATGAAAAAAAGAGACAGTTATAAAGAGGGATTTAAATGCTCTCTCCCAGAAAAACTAATTAAATTTTAGGCCTTGCTGGTAGAAAGATACATACTGGGTTTTTCTTCTTTTTGTCTTTATCCTTGCTTGGTTTTCTGTTGCTGACAAAGTAATGCAAAGTTCCATATTCCACCAGTGCAGAGAACACAAAAATAAAGCAGACTGACACAAAAAGATCCATTGCTGTCACATAGGAGACCTTGGGAAGAGATTTACGAGCAATTGTGCTTAGGGTGGTCATTGTCAGGACAGTTGTAATTCCTGGTAGATAGATAGAAAACAACAGAAATAATATTACTCCAAGTAGCAAACTGATTTTCCAGTTACCTCTCTCTGATTGGTTTTGAAGTGTGCCTGGACTTTAAACATACAGCAAAGATATTCAGTGGCACATTCTAGCAGTGAAATCCCAATTCAGTGGGAGTTTAGAGGATTAACAGGGGCAGGTGACAGTTTTGCATGGTCACTGCCTGTGCTGCTCAGCAGAATACTTCAGTTAGATGAATTCTAAGAAATTTTATATAAGGTTTTGGTTTCGTAGTTTACCTCTGGGGAGTCTTTATTTTTATCGAAAATTGAATTTTAGGGTTTACGTGCTCAAATGTTTAAACAGAGCAAGAGAAAGATCTACAAAAAAATTACTCTGACATGCCTCACTATCCCTTCCCTTTCAGAACATTATTGCATGTACTGTGGTGTGAAAAATGTTCAAAATGCCTCAGAACAGTTGAAATCTACCACACTTTTTATGGCAGATTTCATACCATTGGTTTTACCTTCTTAGTGGTGCAAATAGACTAATTCTCAACAGAGGGACAAGTCTGTTTTGTGTATCTAGGTAAAATTTAAAATAACATCTGAATGCCTTTAATAATTTTGTACTTCTTTAAAGCAGATTTTGTAACCTCTTTTTTAAAGAGGATGTGAAAAAAACCAAAAACAATTAAATGCTTAAAGCTTTTTCTTATGGAAGCCACTAGTCCTCTGCAGTTATGTTATTTCTAGTTAGTCTGTAATGAAAACTGTGTCCCCTATTTTACACTCCAGTGCTCTGTGCTATGGTTCTGTGAAGAAATGAAAACACAGAAAGAAAAAACTGAAATAATTCTCACTTGGGTGGATTTAATATAGAAGTAGAAAATGTGTTAAAGTTTCTCTAGCTGAATGCTTCTGCTTTATTTCTTACTGTTTCAGCTGCTTTGCACAAGCAAGATTAATTTGGTCTCTGTTTGTGGAGCAGTTGCTTCTGTAGAAATTTCTAATTCTGATTAATTGTATGTCACATTTTAATGTATAAGGTTTGGGATACCACCAAATTAAGTTGATTTTTTTGCCTGAAGTCTACATCTGATTGTTGGTCTCTAGAGTGGTCATGGTGGTACATTCTCCCCTGGTTACCCCTTGGACACACAGCCAAAAAGGTGGATTCCTTCTTGGTAATTATTTAATTTGTGTTGCCAGTCACCGTGATATGGAAGCAGGACAAGCAAAAATGAAAAATGACACATGCTGCCTCTAATCCAGTCGTGTGTCCCCATTGTCTTGATGTTTATAAAAAACACTGCTGTAATCAGAAAAAATGTGAAAGCTTTTATTGCTGACAATCTACAGTAGTCAGAATCTGACATTGTAAAAAGGAAGAGATGCAGATATAGCTCAGTCTGTGTTATTCCTTGGAAGTTACTGCATTTCTCTAAATGAGGAGAGTTCATGTGAAGTTGTCTGTTCTCATATTTACAAGCTGGTGATCTGCAGAGGTGTCAGTTAAACATCATAATGCCTGAAGAAAACAGGAAAGATAAACTTACCCAGTGATGTTCTGGCTGGAACTGCATCCTTATTAATCCAGAAAGAGACCCAGGACAAGACAACAATAAGTGTGCAGGGAATGTAGGTCTGAATAGTGAAATAGCCCATTCTCCTGCTAAGGTTGAAGAAGACAGACATGACTACATAGTCTCCTGTAAAACAAAAGCAGAACAAGAGAGAATAATATGTTAGAAAACCAGCATAAAATTTGCATGTAAGAGCTAGGGGTTTCCTATTTCACATCTGGGTGTTGTGTGCATAATGATTAAACTGGTTCACCAGATACACTGATGACAAATATGTGCAGAAATCTTCTTCAACTCAGCTGGAGCTCAAGAACTGGTGAATTTTCCACACTAGGAAAATTAACAGTTGTGCAGATTCACTCAGGTAACTTTGCCATATGATTTCTAGGGTAACCTGCCTTGCATAGCATGAGTTCTACCCAAGTCATTCCTCATAACCAGACCTGCCTGGTGTGATCTGCTAGCAGCAGCCCAGGGTGTGGTGAGGGTCCAGCCTTCCTCCAGTCTCTGAGTCCCCATTAGTGTGCTCCCAGCTCCACTCTCAAATGTTGCATGCTTTTAAATGTACTTCCTAAATTTTACATGTTCTTAACTGTTCTTCAGGGCTATGCTGTGTCAATAGCTAATTTTTTTATTTTCCTGCAGATCTTCTGTTGTATTTTCTCCCCTAAAATTATTTGAATCTACATTTCCTAAGTGACCTCAAAAGCTGGGCTGGAAGTTACTCAGGTGTACATAACACATCATTCTTACCCAGTTTGTGATTGTCTTTTCAGGTTCTTTTCCCCTCTCCAATTATTAAGTAAATTCCATCTGGGTTCAAGGACATAGCAAAGCTTCAGTTTTTGATGTGGTTTCTTTTTTGTTATTATGGGGGGTGGTTTGGTTTTTTTTCTTTTTTTTTTTTTTTTGTCTGTCTGTGGTTTTTTGTTTTGTTTTGTTTTTAGTTGTTTGTTTGTTTGTTTGTTTTGTTGTTATTGGTTGGTTGGTTGGTTGGTAGTTTTTGTGGGTACCCAAACTGGCCCAAGGGATATTCCATACCCAAGGGTGACTTGCTCAGTACATAAATGGGGGAATGGGCTGGCAGCTGCCAGTCACTGCTCAGGGACAGCCTGGGCATGTCAGTGTTTACTTGTGACCAACTGCATTGTGCATCACCTGCTTCTCTTGGGTTCTGCCACTCTCCCCTTATTGTTACAGTTAGTGTTATTTGCATATTTCTAATAATAGTAATATTTCGCTTTAATTATTAAGTTGTTCCTATCTCAGCCCATGAGGTTTACCTTTTCTTTCTGATTCTCTTCCCCACTGGGGAGGGGTGGTGGGTAGGGAGTGAATGAAAAGCCACCTGTACTCAATTGCCAGCCAGGGAAAACTCACAATAATGAGATAAAGAAAACAGGACTAAGTGGCAGAATGCTCCAGAGAAATATCTTGCTGGGATTGCCAGGTTTACTTAGGTGATGTTGGAATGTTATAACAGCAGGTCTTCTGAGATTTTGAATAACAAAAGTACTCTGAACATACAAAATAATGTGAGACCTAAGATGTGAAGTTTAGGACTCAGTCTCAGCTGTCAACACACATACATCCAAAATGTCAAATGCATTAAGTCCCCTGTGGAACATGGACTTGACAGTACTTTGCTTTAATCACACCTCTCATGATGGAATCTCGCCTCAGCCCTGTTTTTATCCAGATTAGGTTTATTTTCTGACTATTTATGCACTTCTCAGCTCTTTAGCTGAGACCAGCTTAAATACTCTGTTATTTTCAGATTATATCTGTGTCTCAGGTGATTTTTCACTCCTGGTGTGATGCCTGCATGTGAAGCTGTAATGTGAAGAATCAATTCAGTAAAAAATGGCTAGACTTGATGCTCAGCACAATGTCATTTATTAGTCCTCACTTGGCAAATGGATAATCTTTTCATTATTCATCCTCTTCCCTGAGCTCTGGTTCTTGTTTGTCCAATATTGTCTGCTGCAGCAAGAAAGCTTCTCAGACTGCCAGATTGCTGTTTGGAGCACTAATACACTTTTGGAGTTATCTAGAAATGAATGGTAGTGCAACCTGGCAATATCTTTGTAAGACAACATACTTAAGTGCTCAGCATTTGGCATCCTAATTAGAAGATTTCGGATTACTTAGCCTTTCATCAGAGACCTCATATTCCTATCATCCATTCTGAGGTGTATTTCTATTTCATGTGTCCAGAAAATAACACTTCCATAATTTTCAATTTTTAAAGAAATGCAATTTTTCCCTGGAAAAAAATAATCTTACTACACCAAGGAACATAATAATTGATCCTTCATATATTTAGATCCTTCCTTTCTTTCTCTGAATATACACGTTTCTCCTATTCCTCAGTAGTCTGTTGTGTTTCTATCTGCATATAGACAGACATAGCCCTTTTCATCTGAAGATACAATAGCAATTTAACCAGTTTCTTCAATTACATGTACTTAAACCAGAACACAATCCCTCAGGAAAGTGATATCCAGGTCATATTTGTCCTCATGTATAAATGCTCATATCATATTTTCTGCTAAGTGCATATTCCTCCCAATTGTGTTTGGAAGATGAAGAGAAAGATCAAGAGATGCAGAGCAGTGTTCTGACTTGGGAGACAGCATCTTCAAGCTGCCACACTGAATGGGAAGTTGAATATTTCTCTTGGGGCACACAGAGGAAGTGCATGGATCTTAAGTCATTTCCAGAGGAGATAATTAGAAAATTAGATTCATGCATCATTATTCAGTTCTTGTGACCTTAGTAAACCCTTGAAAAAGATTTTATTTCTGACAATCCTGTTCCATCCTAATTTACACAGACTCACAGCAGTCTGTATGAACTTTGGAAATTATGGTCTTGCTCCTACCCTACACTTGTGTGACATAGTGGTTTGAATTCCAGGATTCAGGCTCTGTTAGACAGTAGGGGAAGTGAATCCCTGATTTGAGGAACCATCTGTGCACATGTCCCAAAGGTTCCACAGAGGAATTAGTCGTGCCAGGAAGCATAGCCAGGGGAAATGTACACTGTACTTAAGTGATTTAATCAGCACAGTGGGTGTGATCCTTCACTGCTTCCTGGTGGAAGAGTCGTTTATACCTGTGCAAAGTGAAAGGGGAATTATACCCATTACTGCTCTCTTTATGCATGTTTAAGTGACTGTGCAAAGTATAAGGTACTGGGGAAAAAACCTCTAATTTGTATTCAGAAGTGATTTGGAAGGTAGTCCAAATCCAAGAGTAAAGAATGGATTGATAACACCACAAGAAATTGGTGTCTTAATTATAGTTCAGGTAGCAACACTTAAAGGTAAGATTGTCTCACACTTAGTACTATGAGATTCTTTCAGTTGTTTAAAACACTGTTGGATTTAAATTATTGAAAGAACTGCAGCAGAGCTTCGAAAATCATATATTGGCCAGATGGTCAAGTTACTTGCATGTGTTACTTCAGCTCATTCTCAGATGGTTTTTGAGTGGGGAAAATTCAGTTTTTCATGTCTGTTAAGGATATGGAGTTTTGAACAGGGAAATTCAATTAGGTGAAGGGCTGGCCTTGTTATGGGTTTACATCATTAAGTCATTCATGGCTAACTTAAAAGCTTTGGAAAACAGTGAATGTGTGCATAGACACGTCCATATGAATAAGATTTTTGAGAGTTTATAAGATTTTATTTCTCTCTCTGTTTCTTACAAAGCTACACACCACCCTGAATGGCACTGCAGAAATAGATGGACAGTAGAAATGGCTCTCTTATCCTCAAAGTGTGTTTGTTTCTTTATATATTCCACTACTTAAAATCTCCAGGATTTCTCTGTGTTGCTGGGAGTTTACAGCACATGAGCTCATCACCTCATGCTGACTCCATGGTGTCAGGAGTTTCATTGTGGAGCTCTTCTCCCCTAATAATGACAAGCCTTCTATCAGGGTCTGAACAGGATTTTCTTTGTGTATTTAGTTGCCTTAAATATTTTTGTCAATGTTTAGTATTATAAAAATCAACGTCTGCTTGAGTAATTCTGATGATGTTTATAATGTAGAGCATTTTGTGCTTAAAATTTTAAAATCTGTGAGAAAAATAAATTAGGTAGGAGAACATTGGTAAGTTAATCAATAATTGCCAGCAAAAGCTACCAAGTATCTTTATTATATTCTTTTAAAATTCAAAGTTTTTCTCTACTACGTGAATTTGTTAAACTGCCAAAAAAAAAGTCAGATAGGAGAAGAGTAATGCATTATCCAAACTCTCCCAGAATTTCTAGCCATCATTTTCTCCTTAAGGACAGATCAAATGACTGAAAACTGGGATTGATGTAAATTACAGATTATATGGTGTGTAATAGGCACAGTTTTGTTAGTGCAGCAAATAACAACCACATGGTTGTTACCAACCACATCCTACAGACACAGAGAAGCACCAGCTGTCCAGATTCCTAATAGGCTTTTATCCCCTGAATTTACACAGAAACCATACAGAGAAGAGCAAGCACTTTTTAAAATATTTGTTTAAAAAGATATGTAAAAATATAGATAGAAATGGAATAGTTTCTCAAAATTACTTCATGTAAACAAGTATCTAAATAACTGGCATGTTTCTAGATGGGAAACCCCATTCAGTTCATCTTTCTGGATGGAGTATACATAGGGAAAAAGCAAATGAAAAATCTCGTGCCACAGGAGGGCACTGTCACCTCAGAATAGAAATAAGAAAAGCTTGCAAGTCTGCCAGTGGAAAATTGAATCTTAAAAATTTCTAATTATTCTTGCCATTTAGTGTTTATACAAACACTGAAATGGCACAACTGACTTGTGTGGGCCTGTTATTAGAGGAGCACTTTTAAAGACTCAACCAACTCTTGTGTGATAGAAATATCCCCAAAGTAGTATCACCTTT
>JAOTQP010000680.1:14347920-14361947 GCA_026413545.1 Cichladusa arquata
TCCCCAAAGTAGTATCACCGTTGTGCTACAAGTAATGAGTATAAACTGCATCAATTGTTAATGAAGAACAACTGTGGTGGCAGAATTTATCTTCTTTGCCTCATAAATAGCTAATAGATACATCCTTGTTCTCTCTCTCTTTTACTGTTAGCTTGGCCAGTCTCCTTTTCTGTTAGGCAGAGAACACAGCTAGTACTCTTGGTTTATTTTAAAAGAAGGAATAGGTAAATGGTAGCTGATGGAATAGATATGTTTTCTTGGGTTTAGTCATGGTACGTGGAAATACCATTAAAACAGTGGTGTATGATGTCTATGAACATCTAAAGGAGCTTCTTAAAAAGTTGCTCTATTAGTACAGACTATAAAAATAATAGTGGGGCCAAAAGGATTATTTTGAATCCTTTTTACATCCTTCTTCATAAAAGAGTCAAGCTTGGTGCCATTTCTAGACAGATACTCTGCAATAATAGAAAAAAACTAGTTGGTAGACTTGTGGGGCATTGTTTGTAAAGCAGCTGATTTCCTTCCCACTGTGTGCCCTCCTGGCACACTGAAGGGCAGTGAGGTTACCCGTAGGGTGCTGCAAGTGAAGAGAAGATGAAAGAAAAATAAAAAATATGGACAAAGTCTTTTCTCTTCCATGTCAAATCAGCTGTTGGTACCAGAGCTCTGGTGTATGCTCTGCTCAGCAGGAGCTGGAGGCAGATCCTTGTCCCCAGAAAAGGCAGAAAATGGGGAGAATGGGAGACAGGAATCAAACCTCTCTACCAAATCAAGCAAGTATCAGACTGTGGATTATATTGTACAGTGCAGCTCTAATCTAGGATGAAAAGTCAAGTAAATAGCTTGAGATTGGTGGATTTGTCCTGATGATCTTCATTTGGCTCTTGTGCCCATCTCTTTTCTTGCCGTGACAGTGTCTATATTTGTAGTTTTGCTGGCATTTACTGTCTTGGTGAGGATAATGAGTCAGCCTGCAGATACAGTTCAGTGAGATGTCTTGCACTGTTACAGTGGCATAAAGAAAATATATTTGTTCTAAACACACAGTTTCTATGAGGATTCAGATTTAACCTATTCCAATAATTATCTTGTGTGAAACCTAAAGTGACCTATTTTTTTTTTTTTTCATTTTCCAACAGATCAGAAAGTTCATAAGTCTGTCAAGTTCAGTACCAATATACTTCTAAAACTGGTCTTTTGTCACATGGAAGAATTATATTCCCTCTTCCAGTGCAATGTTTTTACATATATATCAGAAAAATAATTTTGGCTGAAGTATTTGTTCACTGGACACATGACTGAATTCATTTTCATAAAGACAGGACAGAAATTTGATCACAGTACTCATCATAAGCTGATGTGTATGAGATTTATTTGTTCCCACAGCCAGAAATGAAAAGTCTAGGGAAAAGTAAAACCAGAGGGAACACTGTTCCCTAGGTATCTGACCATGAGACCTCCTTATCTCATTCTTTTCCAAATGCCCTTTTCATTGGTTCTGTCCCTCACAGCTTTTTGTTCTTTCATTGACATTTTTAGACTGCATAAGGGCCAGATTAAAAAAAAAAATCAAGTCTTCTCCTTTCCAAAAATGCTCAATAATCTTTTTCCCTCTGAGGTTCATGACACTAATGGTGTCATAGAGAAGTAATGATGCAAAATAAAATGGTGTAAATATTTAGCCTTTAGGACAAAGAAAGAAAATATGTCATGGCATTGCAGGTATTTGCTTTTAACAGATTTGCACATGGAAGCAGTGCCATTCCCTACCTGACTCCTGGCATTACAGAAAGAATGGGGCGAGCCATGGTCATGGGACAGCACAGCAACACAAGGATTTCCCCAAAATATCTAATAATAGAAATTCTTATTATCCATTTCTAAGCTGTGATTATAGTTTGATTATGCAATGAGGTAAAACAACATTAAGATTTTTACAAAGTTTGCACCATAGTCCATTTATATAAGATTATCTCTGGGGTCCAGATAGCTGCAAGCCTGGTTTTCAATTTACATTCCAAGGGATGAATCCTGACTTCATCGCACAGTTGGATGGAGGGCTGGGGATAGGAGGAGATCTGCCCCTTTTTTTTTTTCCAGTGTAGTTTTTTAAAAGTAAGGAAATAAGGTGTCTGTCTCTGTGTTAATATGTCTGACAATAAACACCTTGATTTCTTGTGGGACCAGGCAGAAGAGAGCTGCAATTAGTTTATGTTTGTGAAATGACAATCTCAACTGATGAAACTTCTGCAAAATGAGATGAATCATTACACTCATTCAAGCAAATGAAATTTCTTTATGTATGACATGACTTTCTGCCCAACAGTTCTGGATTTTGTTTGGTGCTTGGGCACTCATTGCACTTGAAGTGCTATTTTCTCAGTTCATTTGGCAGCATGTGTGTCATATCTCATTAGTTTCTAATTATAGGAGGAAAGAATGTAATGACACTAGGCAGTAATTAAAATCTATTACTTTTGTCTGCACCTTCTCTTTGAAATTACAAAGACAAGATTTAGCCTGAGAATTTTTTGTTGCTGAAAGATGTCAGTATGTGGAAATTTATTGAAGGATTAAATGTAAACTTAGATGTGTTTGTTTCTAAGGTTTCATCTGTGAGTGCCAGAAGTCTGAAAGGAAAATGAACATTACTGACCCCATATTATGCCCCTTATATGATTTTTTCCTGGTTTGTGACATAATTACAAACAAGGGGTTTTTTTGCTTGTCTGAAGGTGCACAAGCTATTGCATTAGCAAGCACAGGAGGGTTTTTAGTGTGCAGAATTGTATTCAGATGTGACAGCAGCAAGAGTTGCAACATCTGTGAGCAACCCATTATGCTCCAGTGTGCAAATAATCTTCAGATTACAGTGCCTTCTGCTTTCTTTCCTGTTCCCCCCTTGCCTGGGAAGCATCAGCCAACATCTCATCTCTGAATGCTCAGGAGTCACTCTGGGTCTAAAGAACCTGTTTGACTCACTATGATGAAAAGTCCATTCAGTTCAAGGATGAGAAAATTTGAGCATGACAGGAAATCTCAAGTAAGGAGAAAAAGTAGAGAGTCATAATTTTCAGGCAGCAGCATAAGCTGGGGTGCTGCTCTCTCAGAAATTTTTCTGTGCCTGACACATCCTGTGTCCTTGGCTGTTTTGGATGTCTGGTTATTATCTGAATACCTCAAGAAAAGTTGTCTGCTTCAAGAAAATTATGGACCTATAGCAGGACTCTGTACATGTTTAAAATAATAACTTGCTTAATTTTGATTATTAAATCTATTGCCATAATAATACAGGTTTTGATATAATGCAATCACCAACATAAGCAACTAAAATATGTTTTATTATATTTCATTCATTTCAAGGTATCCAGATGGTATGACCACTTTCTGACAGCATTCAAACCTGCCTGCTGCAGGGAGAACTGGAAATAACTTCTGTTTCTCTACTTCAAAGCACAGAGTACAACACATCCCTGGTACTTCAGGTCAAATATCCTATCAGATTTATGAAAAGGCATGGAATGAGGATTGTCAAAATTGTGTCAATTTTATCATGGTGAAGTTTTCAGCAGTTTGTGTCTGAGAAAGAAAGCACAAAATGGTGAATGTTTTTGTTTTAGGGGGTGGCAAAGCACAAGATTGATACCATACCATGGGTCAACATATTTGGACTTTCTAGGCAACTCTGCAAAGGATTTGTCTGAAAAGCATCTGGCCAAGTTCAGGGGTAATAAGAGAAATTTAAGATGTAAAAATGGGAATTAAATAAATGTGACACTCTGAGGTCTAGGTTAAAAACAGCTTATAAAATTTAGATGCAGGCCTATTTGTAATAAGAATTTATGAATGTAATAAGAAAAAAAAAGTATTTAATAATTTTGGTCTAAATAACGAGTCTTACAGGTGTGTTGGAAAACTCCCTTGAAATTTGTACCATTTCATGAGCTCTGTGCAAGGCCTGGTTGCTGAAACAATTGCACATGACTAATGTAGTTCATAAACACCCCTTCTCAGATTTGCTTTTATATCTTTATGAATTGTCTTGCACAGCAGAGGTCATTCTTGAATTCCTCCAAATGCCTTTTATTTGAAGAGGAATTTGAGGATACAGTACATTTAATCTTTGATTTTTATATTTTCAGTTGTTTTCAGGGCCAGTAGTTCATAACCTGAGGCTGCAATAAAACTTGATGTTTCCCTCTACTTCCTTTCCAGAGGGAAGAAGGCATGACTGCATGGAGGAAATGTTCTGCAGGGGAGCTACAGATTTCACAGATTCATGCAGTCTGAACGCCCCAGCAGAAGAAATATTTATACAAGGGAGTACCACTCAAACACCAGCATCTTGCTTCCAGTGGGTGTACAGGGAGACAGCTGGGAAGACAGTACCATAAACAAAGAGCCCAAGGGCACTGGGAGGGAGGGAGGGATACATCTGCCTTCATTGCTCAGCTTCCAGCATTAGATAGGCTTTCTCTTTTTCCTTAGTGTTTCACTTCCACATAATTTTAGCTTCTGTTAAATATTTCATCAGTGGCTATTTAGTTTAAAACCCCCAGGAAACCAATTCAACTAACCAAGAAAAGACTAAATTTCACTTGAATATCAGACCCTGGGAGGCAAAACATCAAAGAGCAAAAGTTGTATAGATCAGACCCAATGCACTCTGGTCACCTACCAAATTTTGGGGGCTCCAGAGAGCTCAGTAAGAAAGAAAATGTCTTTGAGCACAAGAACCCAACAAAGATACATGGTAAAAAGTAAATTGTCCTGTTGGAAAACACCATAGCCAAAACCATGCCAAATAGTCAGTGTGGATTATTGATCAGGACACTGAAGCAAGGCAAGAGAGCTCAGGTCTAGACCTGAGATCTAGTCCCACTTCTAGGGTGGACCAGCTGTAGGACAGCTGTTTCTCTTAGCCCATGAAAGCCATTTGGAACACATGCACACTGTGTTCAACAGCATCTGGAGATTGTAAACTTATGTGGGAAAATTTAACATGAATAGATGAAAATGGGAAAACAAGAAAATGATGTAATTACATAACATTTATGAATTTTTATACTTTATAATAATTTTGTTTGGCTTCTCACATGAAAGAGAACTCAAAAGTGTTTGATTACTATTACTTTGTTTCCTTTGATATGAAAGAGTAGAAATGTAGGCATATTCATCCAAAGGAGCAAACTGAGATATACTCACAAATATTCCTATTTAAACCCAGAGCTTGTAGTCAGCGCTATAAAGTTGGTCTGGAATTTTCTCCCATTTTCCAAAGACATTTTCTTATAATAGCAAGGAAAATCCAAACTTCATTCAATTATATATTCATGCCTTGTCATGGTTCTGGGATGCCAGAAAAAAAGCCAGGCTGTATGTTTTGAAAAAGTTTTTATACAACATGGAAACAAGATGATGTCTATCAATCATAAGAAACCTCAGCAAATGGAATTCTTTTAAGTAACAAAAATCCCCATACAGTGGGCCTTGCAAAAAAATAAGAATAATAAAGGTGAAAAGTGCATGAGTGTTTTATTATGTCATTGATGTGTAGGACTGGATTCCTGCACCTTTCACTAAAAAATGTTTTCCTATTCAGAATATGATGAAAGACTCAGTGATATGGCTTCTCAAATGACTGGTAATTCTGAACTTCCTGATATCCTTGATTCTTACAGGGTATTTATGTAGTTGAAAAGTAACCAAATGTTTCATTTACTAGTGAATTACAATCTGAGTAAGTGCATAAACCAGGTAGTGAATACACCATTGAGAGAGACAGTCCACAGTTTTCTGGTTTTTTTGTAAGTGGCAGATACAGCTGGCAGCAAAACCAAAAGGCACTTTTAACTTTTTACTTGCCTCTGTTGAATCTTGACTTAAATTGAAATTACATAGCAAAGATAATTCAGTTGCTTAAAAATTCATGGGATGAAAAACTTGCAGAAATCTGCAAGGAATTATCCCAATTAGCTTTCCATGGCTACTTGTTGATGTATTCAGTTCTTCAGAAACCAGTGGTTTACCCAGATACACAGGTAGGGAGTATGTTCACACACCTTTCTGAGTTCCAAAGCTAATTTCTTGTGTAGGGATTCCAGTGGCTATCTTGGTGTTCATCTTCACTAGCAAGTGGACTTGGAAATTTGGTACATCAGGAGGAGCTGCTGTTTGAATGAGTCTTAAACATTTCTGTGTATGTATATTTCATGTAAGAGGAAAGAAAGGAGAAGAAAAATACATTTTTTGTGAAGTTTCAGTATGCACAGTTTTGTTGAGGTGGTGTTGTCTTGTTGTTTTCTTGTTAGTTTTTAATTATTTTCATTACCATGGTAATCTCAGTACCTGTGTGTAGCAATGTATGGTCCCTTTGAATACCAGGAGAGATATTACCTGACACCTTTCTGAACACACAGCCCAGTGGAGCTCCTGTCAGCATCCCCAACATCACTGCACACTTACAGGCCAGATTTTCCTTTTTCCACTTACATACAATGATATGGGACTGTTTAGGAATGGAATGGTTACTTTTCTTCAGACACAGACTCTGGTAGAATGACCCTTAGAAACATTTGCCTGACAAAAGTACTCATTTCTTGGACTATCAAGTACAAGGAAGCTTCCCACCTATGCCTGCAGCCTACAGTGTGCTCCAGTTTTGAGTTCCTGCCCAGATGCTCTATGCTGACAGTGGTGACAGGTCTGTGTAGATGTTCTTAGTGTCTTTTTAAAGGTGGATGAAAGTGCACATGTTTTCCTCTAATTATTAACATATGGCTGCCTAAAGTTGATGTTGAGATAACTGTGATTGTTTTTAGCTCTAACAGGCTTCTACATTACTGAAAAGAACAAAACTATTGGCTTCAATTTGCATGGTCTGTTCAAGGCATGTGAAGAACTACCTTCCTTCTCAGCCATTGCCTACCTCCTTTGTGAGCAGAAGGTGCTGTCTCTCACAAGTGCATTCACTCCCACGTGAGCTGTGCTTTTCTCCTGCTGGACATGCAAAAGGCTGTACAGGAGCAGGCTGCTCCCATTAATGGGCATGGTTCAAGAAGGCTGCCTGCCTCATAGGATTTAGAGCTGTAGTTACATTTTTTCATGAACTGAACTTAAAAGGAATATAAATTTTATGAAGTCACGTATATTACAGAAATAAGTGACGTGTTGCATATATTACTATATTCCATACAGCCATACACACATGACTTCTGCTTTTAAAATATCACAAATCCTACATACAAAAGCTCAGAATGAAAGGAAAATATTTTTACTAGGATCATCTGGATCCGTGTTTAGGTTGACTTGTTTGTGAGTTACTCATTTATAGCCAGCATTTTGCAAGCATCTAAAATCTGTTAAAACTGTACTTTAAAACCATAACATATAAAGAGATTACCAAATTCCCTGGAAGAGTTCACATCTGTGACTATTAAAAATATATCATTCTTATTGTTGGCCTTTAGAACTACTTAGAACAATTTTTGATAGAAATACAATAAATGTATTTTTCAATTTGAGACATTCTTTTAGAAGAGACTATTGTGGACCAGTGTTTGAGAGGTAAACATAATTTTTTTCCTGCTACCAGTTTGCCTGAGGACAAGGCCTGCTCTGTGTGCAGATTCCAAATTGTTTCTGGTTTATTAAGTATTTTGTCTTGCAGAAGCCAGGTGCAAACCCTCAGCAATGTACAAATTAATCTTGCTCACAATTACAGGTAGCAGCAGAAACATTCACTGACAAGAGTAGTGTTGCAAAATTATCTAAGGTGAGGAAATGAAATGAAAAAAAACCTAGTTCAAATAGAACAGTTACTGAAATGGAAAAAACCCTAGCTCAAATAAAACAGTTACTTATACACTAAGAAAGGAGATGGCTAATGTGTATGAGTGTGTTTTTAACATCTTGAGATTTTTAGGAGGATATTATTGACATCAGGTAGAAAGCAAAAGTGTTGAAGGAAAGAAAAAGCCTTCAAAACAACAATCTCTAGCTACTAGAAGGGGGAAATAAAGGATTTCTGAAATCAGAGAAGAAATAGACACTGAAATAAAAGGAACTAGGTTATTATAAAAATAGTAAATAAGTGTAGAGTTTAAGAAACATAGAAGGTGTTCAAGAAACTAAAAAAGAAAGAGAAACTATGAAAAATGGCAAACAATGAGATGATCTAAAACTATACTTAATATCAAGAGTAAGGGCAAAGGCCTGCATGCAACAGGCCTGAAGGGAGGAGCAGAGATAAAGAGGATGCTTGGTTTGAAGATCATGTCTCTAAAGAGACAGCTATGAATCCTGAATAATTTATACCCAGTATTGCCATTTGAAGTCAAACAGATCAAGCTTAGGACATGAAAAAAATCTTTAAAGACTACAGATAACCATCTTGAAGCTTCAGTAATCAGATTCACAGGTAGAGGTAGAGCTTCTAGGCATTTGTAATCACCCTAGTCCAAATCCTACAAGGTATTTAAATGGCTCACTCTTTTCAAGAGGAGACCTCTGAAGAAGTATTTATTTCTCAAATGGACATATCCAGGATAAAAATTCACAGCTACTACAAAACAGGTTCCCATGGGAGTCCCTATTCCATGTCACAGTGTGTATTGCCATCACACTGTATGTTTTCAGGCCTGAAAATGCAACCTCTTAATACCTTCTTAAAAGTGAGGTTACAACAATGTGAATCTCATGGGTAATATCTTTAGGATTTTTTGTTTTAACATTTGAAAATGTTATGTCCTGGAAAGATTTTAAAAATGAACTGGCAATTCTGGATCCAGAGCACTGTGTCATACAGAGAAGGATGCATCTGGAGTCCCACAGGTGGGGGAGCTGTGGATTGAGCTGTACCATGTAGGCTGGGGTACACCCTGCATATCACAATGTAATGTGATTTCACTGGAAGCCAGATCTCTGTGGGATCTCCTATATTAATTTTTTTTTAGACATTTGGGTGCTGTGTTTGTCAGAGAAAGGTAAGGCTGCAAACAAGTGACAGGCATCAAAAAAGGCTGATATGCTCAAAAGAGACTTTCAAAGTGTTTTGCATTTATCTTTCTACAGAAGTTACCAGATGTAAGGGTGGGGTGACAGGTTGGATGCAGAAGTGATGCAATAGTCATTCACTCTCTGGGACAATCATGATGTCACCTCAGATGCCAAAAAGAGAGAAGGATACTCAAAGCCCAAGAGGCAAAGCAATAAAATTGCAGACATCAACTTCTCCCACTCAACAAAATACTTGCTTTGAAGGGGCTCATGAGTTTCCAGGAAGTGATGTAGGTGTGGAAATGCTATCCATTCCTTCAGGAGACCAAGATTCCCACCAGGCAAATGCAGCACTGCTCCTCCCTGGTGCCATGCCCAGCAGCAGGGTCAGCTCCTGGTTTAGCCCTGCTGGCCACATTCCCTAGACAGCACTTTGCTGCTCATGTGCAAATACTGCAGGTGGGAGAGAGTAGCCAAAAGAGCATTTAAAATACTGCTTTACTCTCTTTTACTCTACTGAACTCAGAGGCTTAATTTTAAACACAACTTTCAGTTTTTAATGTGTCAATGATAGTGATGTTTTTCCCAGCAGCTCCCAGGCAGATCAATTTTAAATATTTTTATAATTTCTAGAAGTTCAAAAGAAGATGACTTGTTGCAGTTGGCAAGATAGACACAGCTGGCACCATCACCAGCCGCCTATTAAAAACTTTTTATGCCTTCTCTCAGTAGACTTCTCACACAGCTCCACTGATTCCTTCTGCATGACTGGCTAACCCCAACTGTCCCTTACCCAGCTGCCTCACCCTGTCTGCCCCCCACACAACATCTTCTTACCTTGGCTGTGCCTTGCACAACTGCATGTCCCTTCCTCCTCACAGCACAGCCAGCAGACCCCATCCCAAACTGCAACTGCCAGCCAGCTAACCCACCCTTTTATAACACCATCTTCATTGCACAGCAAGGCTGTTTCCACTCCTCGGTAATCACTACAGCTGTAATTCATTTAGGAAAATTGCCTTCTGCACTATCCTTACAAACCATCCTCCTACAATGACTGATGGTACTTTTTGAAAAATATATGTTTTATTGATGTAGCTTCCTCCTAACATCTCTATGAGAGCACATTTTAAAGCCAACTGAATGTTGGAAAACATGAATACAAGTGTAAACAATGTTCTTCAAGCAGCTCTGAACACAAAAAAAAATTGTTTGTTGTTCATTTCTATTACCTTGAGCTAGAAACCTTGATTGTGGAATACAATTCCACTATCATAAGAATTTTATCTCAAAGAAAAAAGTGTTCGTATCTCCCAAGTTTACATTTTGAGAGGAAATGGATTAAATGTCATAAAATTAATACTCTTCATTGCCCTTTTCTGAAAAGCTACTTCTTCCTTTAAATTGATTTTTATATTGTATTTTAAGTTGTTTTTTTTCATGGGCCTCTGCAGCACTGCATTCAGATAGGCATACTAATGATTATCATACACTTCTTTTTGATTTTAGCTTTTTACTCTTTGCACTATTCTCTAATAACAAATTCTTTTGATTAAACTTTTTACTTTTCTTGTCACAAGGTAATTTTTTTTCTCTTAGAATGGAAGGATATCCAAAGGTTTTCCTATACCTATACTTGAAAGTATGCTAGTTTTTCTATAAATATTGTCATAGAGTTACTGAAATAATCCTTGTTTTTCAAAATAATATTGGGAAGAAAATTAATTTTCTTCATATTCAATAATATTTTTGCTTTCTCCAGGATTTAATAAAGTAATAGAATTACTGAAGCCTTAGCACTAGAGCAAACTGGAGTGACAGTATGCTCCCATGATTGCCCTGGTTATTGCTCTTGCATTTGTATAACCAAAGTCAACATCTGCAGTTAGAAAATCCTGCTGTTTCACCTTAGGATTCTGTAGCAGGGACAATGTACTAGCTCTGTTTCCAACCAGATATTTGCTAGTGTAAGATAAAGGAAATTTTGATGAACTACAAGGATGCTTGGAAGCATTCAAACCTTTTTTATTCTGGTTTTGCATAAGTATTACAGGGCAGCAGCAGAAGATAATCAAACCAATGCTTAGTCTTTGTTGACTGTGTGTTTCTGCATTTTGCATAAGTAGAGGAGGAGTGTTAAGGTCAAATAGTTATTGCTCTCTGTAATTTGAATGGGTCAACAACAATCAACAAGAGCACATTATTTGCATTAGTCAAGACCTTTCATAATTTTCTCAATTCTTGGAACAACAGACAAGAAAGAAAAAATAGCAATTACTGGCTAGTTTCATAAACATTTCTAGTCTCTAGCATTAAGACACACAAAGGGTGTTGTGGCACTTTACACATTAAATCTTGAAAAATATTTTCAAATTCTCCTATGTAGGGCATGGTACAAGAAAGTATTATTACATAAATTTTATCCTGCAGCTCTTTAGCCTTAATTATGCAATCTTCTTGAGAGTAGCAAAGAACTCACTTAATAGACTGTATCACTTTTTGAGATAAGTGGCTTATTTTTAGCATCTGTAATGTACATTGAAATGAGGGCAATTATGCCTGGTTTCAAAAGGCAATGTGAAAACACACTATTTACAATTCAGAATTTGTTTGAACAATACAAAATGAGGGAGGTAATGTTTGAGATATATACAGTGATGGTGACAGCTATTTGAACATTACGACCATGCCTAGTGTTAGGCTACATTATGTTAGGCTACATATTCCTCTGTGAGAATGTGTTGTCAGCACTGTAGAATGGGATTTGGAATTGCAGCAGAGAGCTTCAGTAGTTTGTACATCATGCACACGTTTTCATTTAACACCCTAGTGTCTTTTCTTTTTGTTTCTCCCATTTTATTCAATAAAAATAATCAACAATTAAGCTTGCTGTGAAGGTCTCTTCAAAGTTAGCAATGTTAATTTAGTTTTTTACAAGCATTTTTTAACATATGGCTGGATTTGAGTATTATTAGCTCCCATGGATGCTGCCTGGCTCTTGTTACATGTGACACAGCCTTATTGTCTTATTTCCAACCAGCCTTTCAATTATATCTATTCAAATACAGTGACAACAGCAAAAGAGCATCTTAGATAAGTAGGTTACTAAAAATGCAATGTAATGACAGGGGTTAGAGAAACTAGAAACTACACTTGCAAAGTGAAGAGATTTAACTGTGTAAGAACAGCCTTAGAGGAATATGTTTATTATTTAGGACATATATGTGCCTCAGGCAAAACTAAATCTATTTCAAATGAACTATCCCTACTCTATATACATTATGAACAGTAAGATGTCCTCATCTTCAAGCATCTCAATGAATTAATTTTTCTCCACTGAGAAAGGAGGAAGATGGTGAATAATAAAATAAGGGCAAGGGAATTCTCTTATAATCATTGTACTGCAAACGTTTTTTGACATAAAATGAGTCTGGAAGTGAAACATCAGTACAGAAATCGACAGTCAGTCCTCCACTGCTCAGTATACAGGCTCCAGAGATTATATAGTATGCTGCAGATGAAAGGATGAAGTACTCAGGAACCTTCTGATTTTTCACAGGATTGCTTGAACTTTAGTTATTTGAACAGCGCACTAAAAAAATATTTCTTTATGGCAGTGATTTAAACATGCTTATTACCTATTGTAAAAATGCTTAACATTCAGATTTATTTAAATTCTAAAGTAATTGTGACTATACATTGTTCTTCCACTACTACATCACCTGGTCTGATCCTTTTGGACCAAAGATTTCTCCCTGCAATTCATTATAATTAGATCTAGCTGCTACTGGCAACAATGACATTACAATGATTTTCTCTTGTGATGTTTCTGAAAGTCACTCAGTGGTTGGAGCAGGATGATTTCATTGCCAAACAGGAATTATAGAAGAGAGCTGGGATAATATGCTTTGTCTCAATGAGTCACCACTACTTATGAAATATATTCGTAGGGGCATCACAAGAATTTTTATCTTAGTTATGTCCAGGAAGTGTTTTAATATATAGACTCACCCTCTTAACTTGCTGATTTTATCATAAAATTAGAAACCATCAAAATTTTTTCTTTCCTTTTAATAATTCAAATATCCTAAAAGTTCTAATTATTTTCTTGCTATTAAATGAACAACTATTATTTAAAGGCAGTGTTCTATCATATCTACGCAACTATATTTAATGCAAAACCAATCTTGCTTGTATCATCTGTGTTTTGGCAATTACCTAGCAATAAGTTCAGTGAAAGTGCTTGTAAGTTCCCACATTATCCCTTATTCTCTGGTTACTTGTATATTAATTCTTTTTATCCTGATCTGATGTTTCTGAAGCTGTTTCAGCTCTAGCAAGCCATGCTTTTGGATATGGAAAGCCTTACAAAAGACAGACTCAGAAAAAAACCTTGACACTCAAGAATATTTGTTCAATTGGGGAGTCATTTACAAGGAGGATTTCAGGCCTCAACAGTGCTTTTCCTCAGTGACAGTCATGACTTTGTTTTGCTGAGGTGACTTAGTTGGCATAGGAAAAACTGAGAGGAAAAAAAAGACTGAATTAATGTCACTGGAATTTGAAGAAAGTCTTTAACCTCTCTCAAAAGATATAAAGTAATCACCAAAGAGCCTTTCAACTTTTTATGTGATTAGGTAGAAGCAGGTGGATTTGAATGCCTAAACCTGAATATCTAGAGATACAAATCTGAACAGAAAAGTCAGATTCTCTCAGTCTGTGAGAATTTTAAACACATCAATTCCCTAGGATTAGTGTTCGGTTTTTTCCTGCCTATTAAACCAAAAGGATCTGACCCATGACTGTGAAAGAGATTGCAAAGTGAAGGAGTCTTTGTGCTCTGGTGTGGGAGTCAGCCTGATCTGTATTCCAGGTCAGCAGTCATCATTAAAGAAGACCTGTACCCCAACCAACACCTTTGGAGGCATTTGTTTGAGTTGTGGCAATCCCAGAAGGGAAAGTCCCAAGGAGTTATGGGATTGCCCGTGTTAATGCCTCATACATATTCCCAACCCTCATTTTCCAGC
>JAOTQP010000680.1:14362994-14383638 GCA_026413545.1 Cichladusa arquata
ACCACCGACTCCTACAAAGACCTTGTCCCCTTGGTTAGTGTGTTTGGATTTTTGGGCCTCATCCCACATTTACTTTCACTATTATTAAAGTATTTTATGTTTCTAGTCATGGTCATCGCACTGCTCTTCTTTTATTTTTGCCACAATTGCCTTGATATCTGAGAACCCTAAAAAGTATTGTCATGGACCACCCTCACCCCTGACACTCCGGGTGTTTTTTGCCCTAACTCCCAAGGGCAATGTCCCTCCAGTGCAGTCGTGGCTCCAAGGCTGCTGCTGTGGCTGAGTGTTCCTCCCTGCTCCCATCCAGATCTTTCCAAGGAGTCAAACCAGCAGGGTGATGAGAGTGTGTGTGCAACTACCCTGCCACAGAAACTGATAATTTTTATTGTGGTCATACCTGAACACAGAACTGAAACCAGGCCAACCCTGGCTATTAATTATCTGTCTTGCTTGGACCCACAGGCTTATTGGTTGAATATGTGTTAAATTCCATGGCCTGTGCTGTTAAGATCACCTTGGTTCTCCTATTGCTCTGCTGCCACAGGATGGGTCCATAGTGATTTGAAAATAAACTGCAGAGCAAAGGATGAACAGAGAGGTGTTTGAACGACTAAAGAAGTGAGAAGGCAGCTGTGTAGATTTGTAGCCAAGGGCTGAAATAGCCAGTACAGGAGAACTCAAATGTATCTGCCCTGAGTCCTTCCCAGCCATTCCAGGTCAGGCCTCTGTCCTGTCTTCTCTTCATTGTCTGGTGTCCTGGAAGCCTTTGGTTTGTCCCTGTAGTCTTGTCTGTCTCTACAGGGATTATATAAGGATAAATGGTACTAAGGAGTTCTGATTTTGCAGTTCTAAAAAAGTGCACATACATAGATCTTGGGAGTCTGCATGACAGGGAGGATTCAAAATGCCTGTTTACTGAATTAGTTGTTTATTCAAACACGTAAATTTTTATGTAAATTCTTATTTGCCACACAACAACCAAGAAAAATGTACAATATACAAAAGGTAGGGAAGTAATGGAATTGTACTTCACTTTTACTCTTTGAAGACACGATCCTGAAATGTAGATTATTTTCAGTCAACCAATTATTCAAGTTAAACTTTAGTAAATATTCATTCATTAATATGGTTTGATGCATGACTGACCAGCAGGAGTATGTGGATTATTTTAGGAAAAAAATGTTGTTCACATTTTACAAATAGCTCTTATCCATTATTCTCCAAAAGAATATGCAAGTGTAGTTACCTTAGACTGGTTTTTGTGCCATAAGAGCAATATCAATCTGTTGTAAGCTGCCACCATAGCTGAATTCCTGCTCACAGAAAGTGTCTATAACCCTTTTTAATAGTATTATATTAAACTCAAATAATTCAACTCCTCTTGTGTTTTCTCTGAAATAATGATATTTGGATGCAGTAATGTGGTGGTTCATGCAAGTTGAAATAAGGGAGAGTTTTAATAAAGAAAAAGCATTTATAAGCAAAAATATTCCCTGTTGACTATCTTGCTAGGATAGCTGGCTATTCATAATGGAAGTAAAATCTTAAGGTGTTGTTATTAAGGAGTTTTGGGGTTATCTTAAGGATATTGGCTTAGAATTGAGGATTTCTATTGAGGCAGTAAACATAGAAATAGGTCTTTCAATCTATTGTGTCTGCCTTCTTTAAATGTTTCACTGTCCTACAGAGACAGTATTCTTTTAGCAAGCATGTTTAAGGAAATAATTTAATATAGCTTTTTCAAAAATAAGGATATTGAGATAAATATCTTCCCATACCATAAAGAGAACAATAACAACACACAACACTTTAATAGTCATCTGACTTACAGCTTACAACTTTATTTGCACCTCTGTAAAGTGGAAACAAATGTGTTTAAATTCTGCCAAAAGCAAGATGCAGCTAGTAGTACCTTTTCCCATTCACTAGATCAAAATCTTTAGATAGAAAATGTTTTAAGTTCTCAGATGGATCTCCCTGGAAATGCCATATGCTATAGTCAACCCATCCTAGAACCTGAGGCTGTGTATGGGGCTGGCAGGGATTTCTAGGTGCAGTGGCAATCCACTTATGCCCATTTCTAATGTCAGGACTATTTTCCAATGCAGATCTACAAATCTGATTTGCAGCTGTCATATTTTGCCTTAATAAAGAAGCAGAAGAAGACTCCTGGTGTTTTTTGAGCATTGTGAAACCTCTGGAGACTGCATATCTGCCAACTGTTCAATTCATTAGGGTATGATATTGAAATAAAGTATAAAAGCCTGAAAATACATCCTCTTCTACAAAATAATAGTCCTGGACGTATTTTCCTGATAAAACAGAAACCAGATCCAGATTTACTTATGTAGTTTAATAGAAGCATAGCAAGATGAATATTTAATTACCACTTTGTTTATCAATTATGAGCAATGCACTGTCTCTGTTGCATAGCTCTGATTAGCTCTCTAAAATATAGAAAAGGAAGAAAATAAAAAGTATTTATAAATATTGCCTGACCTGTCTTGTTGCTCCTGTGCAGCTTGTTGAATTGCTATTTATTAGTCTTGTAATGCCTTTGCATCTAATTAAAAATTCAGGACAGGCTCTGTAAATAATCAGTAGACAATGTCTGGTCTAAGAAAAGGAACTACCCAGTCATAGAAATGAACTGGGAATACCAGAAACTCCATCTGTCCTGAATAATTACACATTCACAAATTGTTTTGCATAGTACAATATTTTATATGTTCAAAACAACTGGAATAGTGAGTAGAAGTGCAATTTATCTAGGACTTGTATGAAATTCATGGAAGCCTATTGATAGAAAGAGTTTCAAGATTTAAGCTACTCCTTTCCTCTAAGTCTGTGGTATGATTTCATAAACTCTCTGACTTTATTTTCCTAAATACTGTCTATATATGTTGATCATTGTTATGGTTTAAAAACAGCATAGCTGTTTTTACTCCTTTGATCATCGATAATATTTTCTTCCAGACTTGTTCCATATTTCCAAGTATTTCTATAAGTCATATTTTCTAAACACTTTACTTGTTATATTCCCCTGCACTACCCTGTCTTTCTCAAAACATTGCACTTAAAAGTGATTTTTTTATTAATCAAGGAGAACACAGCAACCATTTGACATAAATTTTTCACAGAGCAGCACAGTGAATATTTCTCCCAAGTTTACACACAATATTGAGTAATTCATCCCAGAGGCAGCTTTTTGCAATAATATCATGTTCTATGTCCTTGGTGGACTACTACAGCCCCCCAATTTTTTTTTTGCAAAACTATTATGTTTTTGTATTTGTGCAGTTGATTATTTCCTTCCTACAATCCTTCCCTCTTGAATTACCTAATTACAAATTTTGAAATATCCCGTTTTCCTGTTCCCAAAGTGTGACATGTCCTTCCCCATATAATCCATGTGTGCATTATATTTTGCAAATCTTATACTTCTGTATCACTTGTTGATTCTTTGTAAGTACTACTCATATCAGCATGCATCCAAATTTTGCAAGTTGGTGAATCTTTGTTCTCAAGACTTTTACATCAGTTTATCCCATTTTTATTGGAGAATCTCATGGCCATTCAGTGGAAGGGGCCTTACACTGTGAGTAAAAAGGTCACACACAAGAAATGATGGTTTCTTAGTAAGATGTGCACTCTTTGAGCAGTGATTATTGACATACATCAGTAATATAAAATATCTTAAACCCATCTTAGTTTCTAATTGTGTGAAGTCATCTGTAATAGTTTAAGTCAGATGATATTAAGTATCAAAGTGTACTCTATGGGAAATAATCTAAACTAAACCAATGCTGGTTACACAAGGTAGATTTTAGTGAAAAAGCAAAAAATATATACAGGTAATGAATATTGACTATTTAGTTATTTTAATAAAATGTCCATAGGACAGAAAGGTTAACTTTTTTTAAGAGTCCTCACTATTACTGGATGGTGGATTCCATTTGCTACATTATTTCTTACTGCTTAGTTAGTGACTTATGAAGAAAATTGGAGGAAGTTGCATGTAAATCTTCAGTTTGGAGAGAAACGAGCTGGCAATTCAGGAGTGACTTACTTCAGATAAGAGAAATGGTTTGTAACATTCCAGTTGCTTTTTTTCAGCTGTTGCTGGGATTTGCTAACTAAGGGACAGAATCCTGACATATGGCCCTTTGAGTTAATCTTGTATTTCTGCAGTGTGTGCAAAGGAAGAGCAGTATATAAACGTATTCATCTCAGCAAGGCCCTCAGGTCTTGGGAAGCTTACACTGAAACAAGCCTTGTCCTTCTCTGCCCATGACCCAGCCCACAGCTCAAACGTTCAGCTTTGACATGACAGAAAGAGAGTAGTGGAGTCTGTAATGGCCAAATCTCAGCCATCCTGATTCTTTCTCCAGACATAAGGCAAGCATAGCCCTCAAGGATGAGAAGGTGTTGGTTGATGGGAGGTACAAAGCTAGAAACAATAATTTGTTTTGAAATTGAGTAAATCAAGACACTGAAACTTAATCCCAGTTTCAAATACCTTAACACTAGCCCCAAGATCCTTTTGTTCTCTAATTGTTCAATTTTGTATTCTCTAACACCCCCCCTTGTGTTCTGGTTTCTCTGGGGTTTTTTTCACCCAGATTTAAACTTGGGGAAGATTTTGTGGGAGTGTAGCCCTCTTCCCGACATCTCATTAAATTTCCATTACCTCTTCCACTGTACCTCAGATTCTATCCCCACCAAAGCATTGGCATTAGTTCGTACTGAAATTCTGCATTGAAAGTAATGGCATAAAGTATCAAGATTATTTTAGCTGTATGGGTACTCAAACATTTAACTGGGGTACTCAGGCTGCACCTAGGTTGCTAATAAACTTGGAATCTTTTTTTTTTTCTTTACTGTTCATGAAACTATTGAAAATATGCACATGCTAAGAGTGTAATTATAGGTAGAGTGTGCGTCTGGCTGAGGAATACTGGACTTAATGTAGTTACCAGCATGCTAATAAGTCACTTAAGGAAGCCATGAAGACCCTTTAGCCTCTCCTGGCTTTAAGAAAACACTTGTAGGAAATAGACCAGATTCATGTCAACTGCTATGTTGTTGGTTTTTTCCCCCAATTAGTTAGATGCCACGCATAGATCAAAATAAAATCTACTTTTGTATATCTGTGGTTAGAAAAACAAGAGGAGCAAGGAAAATAAAACACAGGGTAACTGCAGCAGAAGAAATACATATACAGGACATTTTCCCAAATTTTTATACACAGCAAGCCTGTGAAAGCAGCAGCAGCAGGCTGACTAGCTTTCATGTGCTTTTTGACTTAGGAATTGAGTGACGACTTTTCTCTGTTTTAAAAAGCATGCTAGCTGCTAATTATTTTAATGCAAATAAAATTGACTGGTCTGTGTCATCATATTAGAAACTATGGATGCTACAATATGGGAGTACTCCAGGTGAGTACTAAAAGCTTGAATGAATATAAACTGAAAAAAGAAAGGTTTTCTTTGCATGAGAAAAAAGAGCAAAAAAATCCCTGCGTTTTACTGTTTATTTCCCAGTATGCACCTTGTTCACATTAGCAGAACATTAGAGAATGCTTTTGAGTCACCAGGGCTCTCAATCGGGGGTAGGAAGCTTGTAGCATGTTAAGATTTCATTATTTTCTCTCTTTGGTCAAAAATAAAAAGGGTTGACTGGAGAATGGCTCAAGCCGAAAATTAAAGAAAACAGCAAATAGAAGAAAGTCAAATTAAGGTGAAATATAGCTAGTTTTCAACGTGGGCAGGATGAGACTGGAAGCACATCTTGGTGCCACGCTGCCATTTGTGCTGTCTGAGTGGAGATATATTCACTGCTGCTTATATTTTTGCTTTGAGAGCCCTGTGTAATGGTGGGTATTGGCAGCTATGGCTTGCAAACATGCTGTTCTCCTGTCCCCTTTTGCACCTTTATGTTTGTTTTCCTGAGAAAATGAAATAAGTTAAATGCTTTCTTCAATACTTGACTTGGCTAAAATGGCAAAAGACTCCATGAGGCATACAGTGCTGCATTCTGGTTTTGCCCTGCTCGTGAGACTAAACACACCATTGGTGCTTAATGTCCGGTGATTCAAGAGTTGGAACTTGAATTAATTCTCCATCTCTTTGCTTGTTCTCCTGTGTAATGTACAGCAGGCCTCTCTCAACTCTGCTGTATCTCACTTTCCTTTTTGAATATAACAGCAATTCTAGACTTTTAAAAATAAAATGGGTGGGGGTATTTCCGAAGTCAGAATAAACACAGATGTCTGAATTTAAATTAAGATACTAGCCAGAACTATAAAGTTAGGTAAAAATTGGAAGCAGCCTAATAAAACCCCAACCTGCTTACATTTCATTGTTCTTTTTGAAAGTAAGAAATGAAAGACAAGGGATATCATGCATGTACAAGAATATTAGTATGCAGTTCCTCTTTACATCCTTCCTCATAGCACTGGTTTTCTTTCCACTGAGAAATAAAACAATGTATATGTCTAGAAAAATATATTCTTTGTTTAGTTAGTAGGGTTAAAATTGTATTTTTATTGAGCACTGAGTACTTCTGCTTCCTCATTTATCATTCTAAATTCCATTGCTTGTTTCCAAGGAGATAGAAATATGAAGGAAAGCCATCTGAGACTGATTTGTAAGGCTGTTCTCATTAATGAGAGTTGAATGTGCCTTATTTTAAGGAACAAAATAAACTTGGAGCCCCTGTAGTAAAGAGGTTGGGACTTTGAGTTTCATTTCTGTGTAGGCTTACTTTCTGTGTCTGGTAGTGGGATTGTAAAATGTTCAGTGCAGTGTCAGATCATCCTTTAGTGGCTCAGTTCTGCTGTTTTCTGCACTGAAGCACTGCAAGTTCCCTCACCCATCCACCCTTTGTAGTAGTGGCTTTCTCCTGACAGTCAGAGGGGTTTTTGGAGGACAAGAATGAACAGTAGACAATGATGAGTTTTTCTTCGCGTGGGGAGTTCAGAAATGCCAAAGTCTGCATGGTTCCACAGATACTGAAAAGCTGTAATTGTTCAGGGCACTGTAAACGCAAAGATCTAATCAGAGATACCTTTCTTGGTTTAGTTCTGTTAATAAAATCCTGACTGACCCTGGAGG
This sequence comes from Cichladusa arquata, assembly GCA_026413545.1. Taxonomy (NCBI): domain Eukaryota; kingdom Metazoa; phylum Chordata; class Aves; order Passeriformes; family Muscicapidae; genus Cichladusa; species Cichladusa arquata. The sequence goes on from JAOTQP010000680.1 coordinate 14,370,113, forward strand.
AAAACCCTTCAGTTGTCTTACCTGAAGTAGTCTTCACCACCTCAGTTGTGTTTCTGAGTCCTGTGAAGGCGAACTGGTAAAGCCTCCAGGAGCGGGTGTCCCCCACCTCCACCGAGCTGCGCTTCCACTGGTAAATGATCTCCTCTCTGGGGTACCCATCTTGTGGCAATGGAAAACACAGAATGCTTGGTTTGCTAGGGTTTAGGGTGCTTTGGGGAGCAAAAATACTACTGCCTATTTCTGGAAAAAACTGGAGAAGCATATTGCAAGTAAATTATAGATATGTTTATCTCAAGTTACTTACTAGTGCCTTTTATTTAATGTTGCATTTTATTAATTATAAATTATAATAGCAATTGAGATAAATTTTTCAAAAATAGGTTTTCCACTTTTGTTGACCTAATAGGATGCAATTTTGCCCATTCTCCAGATCCATCTGCAGCTGGACCAGGAATTCACACCTTTATTTAACCTCAAAATGTCAAACTCTTGACTCCAGCTAGCATAATAGTAAAACACCCTTGCACAGAGAGAAAATAGAAGGCCAGGACATCTTGATGCTGAAAGCAAAAGTTTCCTGGTTTTTGGTCAGATATAAGGATAAATTTATCACATAGGGTCCAGATATTTCAGATATTTTTCTTTTTTTTTTTTAATAGCAGTCCTTAATGATATTTGTAAACATATATGATACACATACTGAAAAAAAATCAAAATAAAAGAAAAAAACAATGGGCTATGCCTAATTAAGAGCATAACCTTCACTGACTCTAAGTATGTAAGAATAAATTTATAATAAGAAGTTCAGTGTGGGTTAAAAAAAGGAATCTTTTTAAGTATGTTACTTACAGCTCGAAAATTCCAGTGGGCAGGAATGGACATCCATTGGGAAGTTGTGTAACTGAAGCTGACACTCAGCATCAATTGTCAGCCTGAGAAGAAAAAGATCAGTATATAGGAAATACGCTTGAGAAGTTTGTCCTGAAAGCAAAGCAAGATTCTTACTAATATATATATATATATTATATAATTATCTTTTTAGGTTCATAGACCCTGATCATCTATTTTCTGGACTCTGTAATGGAAGAAGGTATTAAAGTTCTGTTCCTGTGCATCTGAAATGGCAGCATTACTCATGACTGACAAATCCATGGGTAGGTAGATATACAGGTCATCTCATGAGCAGTGACAAATCTTTGTGTCACAATATGCCTTAATGCACTAAAAGTATTTTATGTGACAGAGATTCTATTTCAGAAATGATGGATAGGACTCCAAATTTAGGCATCTGCATCCAAGACAGCCATCTAGACTCCTTTCACAGCTAGTGCAGAGGTGCTCTGAGGATACACTTCCTCTCACTCCAAAATAAGACATGTAAATTTAATCAGAAGAAAAATGTACCAGAAGGTGTTTGTCTCCACTGATTATTAGGAGAGGCTCCACGATAACTCAGTAGCGTAGGTGCTAAGCTCAGGCAAAGACAATTGCTTTTAGAAATCCCAAGTAAGATGAAATGTACCCTCTGGTGTTCTTGCTAAAAGCTCTACCATGTTTCATTCACTCCCAGCCCAAACATGAGCTGCTGGATACTTGGACTTTGGAAGAAAGGGAAGAGATGGGGTGAGAGATGGAAAACAGAAAAGAATGGGGTAAAATGTTTGTTCCACAAGGTGTCTCCAGGAAAGCTGGTGGTTTCTGGTCTTTGCTGATTCTGGGATGCCTAAATGATGAGCCCTGGTTTGTCTCCAGGTTCCTGAATGAAGGTGTTATGGGCAAATGACCCTGAGTCTCATCCTGTGGGATGCAGAGACCCAGAGACCCCCAAGGTAATGGAGTCCAAAGGCAACCTTTCTGCATCAGGGATTTGGGAAGAAATCTAATTTTCACCATGTTCAGGACCACAGATACTTGATTTCCTGCTGGGCAGGATGGTTCTTAAACCTAGGGGAGGTGACTGAGAAAAATCAACAAGTCCTTCCAGATCCCTCTTCAGGACAGAGTACCAGCTGTGTGATACTATCACATTTCACTTCTGGATTACTAGAGTTTGAATCCTTGGTTTGAGCTTGCTGTAGATCACCAGCATAACTAAATATACATTCATAACAGATAGCTGTTTCCAAGTTCTACCAGATACATCACTTGTAAGAGAAACCAAGGATTTTGAAAAGAAAGGTTATAAAATCCAAAAGACAGTAGTGTAGCCAAGTCCAAATTTAACATTTAAAAGGTGGATCTAGGCTCATTTTTGTCCGACTAAGTTTGATTTGCATTGGGTTTCAGTTCTGATTATTCTATTATCCCTTCTGGAAATGCAATATGGAATGTATTTAAAATACCTATGAAATAAAACTCCTTTTTGTAATTCAGACAGTTGCAACATTAAAAGGTTGTCTTAACCAAAGCTTCACATCAATTCATTAAAATTATGTGTATTTTTCTTCAAAACATTATTTTTGGCACCCAATAAAGTAAAAGCAAAAAAAAAAAAAAAAACTTTCACACAATGCAGTTTAAAACTCAGATAATCTTATGTCTATCATCTTTGATTCTATACTCTCATTTGCAAAAATGATGTGTTTATTTATATTTTACATAAACCAGAATATTATATCACATGCAAGAAAAAGTATAAAAAAACCTCCACAGAATTTTCACATTTTTTATGATCATTTGGAATATGATATTTGAATCATTATATATGGCATATGCATAACTTAATTATTGAAATGGTTAGTTGTCTTAAAAGAAAAACTGTACACGTGACTGAGGAACCTGGACAGGTTGAGCATATCAAGTTCAGACCCACGAATATTTTGGTGTAATGGGGCATATCCATAGGTTAGAATTAAATATTCAGTTCTAGGATGGCAAAACCTTATTTGCCAAAGATATTTGAGGAATAAATTGCTTTTCAGGGTGGAATTTCATCTGGTTAAATTGTAACCAATTCAGAATAATAGGCATTTGATGTATAAATCCTTTTATACCATCTACTTAATTGAAGGATATTTCACATTTATCAGTTCAGCACAATAAAAAAGTAAAAGGGACCAAACCAAAGGCAAACAATAAAGCATACCTGAAAATGAAGACTAATTGCTATAAAAATGCCTATATTAATGTTAATATAGGAAGGTGAATATTGTGGAGCAAGATAGTACAATCTGTAAGAAGAAATAAAACTTCTTATTGTGCCAATATAAAATAAATTCCATACAATTGATGTCTTCTAAATTATAAATTCTCAACCCTTTTTCAGGGTTGTTTGCATAAATATGTAGGAAAACCCAGTATTTTTTTCTTTCAGGTTAGTGTCAAATGACCTGAATTCACAGGATTTTTCTCTTTGGCTTTCCTCAGAAAAAATGAAATTAAAGTTAGTTATAAATACCTCAATGTGTACAAGACTCTGCCATCATTCCAGATCCTGAGCATCCTATTAGGAGTTGTTATCCAATGAGCATCAGCCTTCTTGGAATTTCGGAAAAACGTGTCTGGTATCCAGATCTTCCCAACCATGTTGCTGTTTAATCTGAGCACCTTTATGGTGCTGTTGAACTTCAGACGTCTGTCATACCACGTTTGGGCGAAAAATATATCAATTGTATATTCCTGTTGTGTTAACCAGAAATACTGATGAAAACATAGCACTCAGCATTCCACATAACTCCTGATATGCTTTCCCTAATTTCACATGAAAAAACTGTGAGCTACAGAAGAACTGATAAAAACAATCTCTTTTGGTGAAGTTTTGAGGCATGTTTTACCAAAGATTATTGTTTTAAAACAATTTATTATTTTACCATTGAGGGTAAAACTAAGGTGCAAGTGAGGGTTATATGCACCTTTCTAATTCTGTAACACCTCAGCCCACACCTGCTCAGGTCAGATAACAATTACTTATTTCCTTGAACCTAGGACAGGAAAAGCTTTAGCTGACTTAATTACCTTTGCCCCTTGGTTATTCTGTGAAATGGGAAAGTCTCTGGAAGAGTTCTAGGCCCTTTATTTATTATCTCTTGGTGGCAAGAGTGGTAATATTACTCATTAATGGTTTTCTGGATTTTGTAACAATCTGGAAGCTTGGTTTTACTGGAGTTAAACTGTTGCAAAGCATTTGAAAGCAGAGCACATAAAAATGTGAGGATATGTTAAAACTATTATTTTCACATTTTTTCAGCCCAATTTTCTGACTGGTACAGATTTATAGCTCAGAGAGTCCTCCCATCCATAATTAAAATAAGATTTTAAAAATAATATAGCTATGCCACAACATTTAGAACTAATGAAAGCTTTGTAATGTAAGAATGATGGAGACTTTGTAACAAGAAAAATGGGCAATCCTTTACCTACCATATTGATAGCATTCACAGGGCCAATGCTATTTACGTACATGTCAGTGTGAATTATTGTCGGTTTAACTGCAAGAGAAACAACAAGAATCAGTTACCAATGAAGGTCAAAATCAACTACATGAAAGTCAAGCACAAGCATGTTACTATGGCATTTCTCCTCTGTGGTTACCCCACATTTATATGTGCATATAAAATAAATACAAATTTACAGCAATGTTTGAAATCAGTTGGAGATACTTTGAGACAAATTCTTACATCATTTATTCTATCGAAACAAATTCCCTTATGCTATGAAAACAGATACTGAAACCAATGCTGATAGCTTAGAGAGGCTCGTCTGACTGAGAGGATCTACATTTTTTGTCAGGTCACAGCAACACATCAAATCAGAATACTATCAACAAAAGGAAACTTATTTCTCTTATGATGCCTTGCATCACTTGTTTTACATTATAATGGCAAATGCAACATGACTACTGTTGCCTGCATAGGTGGCTGCAGATAAGTAACAATCTTGTGAGCCCAAAGCCAAAATACTTAAGGCTCTAAGGCAAAAATTAATAATAGTTGTTACATTAACTTATTTTGAAATTACTCCATTTCAGCTTTATTCTTCTTAGATACATTGGCTGCAGCATGATTGTTTTTTTCCCCAGATGATTTAGGAATGCCTTACTTCCTTCTGTTTCTAAAGTCTTGATATAAGTGAAGGCAAATTCCTCTGCTAATTTACACTGTATACATACGCTGTAGGTTAATGACTCATGTTATCCCTCACTGCGAAAAATTCCTTAGTTTATAAGCCTTTATAAACTTGTTAGCTTCCTTCATTAACCTTGCTGCTCTCTGGTCTCCTCTCTCTGCCTCATCCATGAAATCTGTGCCTCTTTCTATAATCCTATTACTTCTGTATCCTTGTCTGCCTGCTCTGTGCACTCATGGGGCTTCTCAGACTGACTTGCTGAAATTCAGGGAGATTTTTCCCCTGATTTAATCAGAGGAGAGGAAGATTCCTCCAAAATGTGATTCTGTCAAATAAGACTTCCATTCTGAGTCCAGGCTTGGCTCTATACACTTATGTTTGCTGTGGGAATCATCTGGGCAGATTGGCTTTGCTTGACTGCAGTTATCTATTGTGAACTCTTGCTCTGTGCCCTGCTCTGTCACCTCCTGCCCTGCTGTGTGAGCAAGGGCTCATCTGCATCATCTGTGCAGGCCTGCTGCTGTTGGAGGCTCTGTATCCATCACATCATTACTAGGATTAGGCTGTATCTTTTTGGCCTTTCTTTCCAATGTATTATTTGTGATTCTCTAACAGCACCTCTTAGGTACAAAAAGAAGAGAAAAACTTGCTTTTTCATTCCCTAGAAGTTAGATTCTGAATGTCCTATGCAGGTAAATCATCACAAGCTGCCTTATTCAGCAAATTATATCATTCTTATTAGATATCTTCAGATAGATTCAGCAATGTTAATTTATGTCAGCTTCCAAAATCATGGCTACTTTACATGCCTCTGATGTTTTTCTGCATTGCATTTTATTCCCGTAACTACTTTGAATGGATTCTGCTTCCTGAATAACATAATATGACATGACAATTCTTTCTCTTCACTGCATAATCAAAAGTGGTATAAAAACAAAACCAACATACCTCCTATGTCAGGTCTCAATTTGTTGTCATATCCTTCCAGCAAGCCATTTAAAATAAGAGTCACATCACTCTCATGGACTTTGGGAGTCAAAACCCAAGTCTTATTTGTAGTGTAATCTTCATAATCATCATCTCCCTTTTGGGTGGAACTATTAATGAAACAAAAATGAAGAAAAGAAAAGCCTTGAAAAATACAAATTTGATGGTAACTTCTTGGGAAAACAACACACACACATTTTAGATTTTAATAATACTGTAAAAACATATTAAAAATTTCCCATTTTCAAAATTAGACTCCCAATAAAGATGCCAAATAACAGCTGAGGTTACAGTTCACTTTTTCAGCATTTCCTTTTAATATAGTTGAGATCACATTCTGTCTGTTCAGAGGAACATCAGTGCTTTTCACCTTTGTCATAGCTATTTTTTCTCTCATTGACTCAGGTGGGACCTGTTATGAAACAAATCTGTCACTTAGCTTATGCAACTCTCCGCCAAAATATCACTTATTATGTACACACTGTTGTTGATTTACTTCTATCAGAGAGAACGATTTGATGAAACACATTACTGACAAGACCAATAAATAGATTTGCTCACACAAACTTCTCATGCAGCTTTTCTCCACTCTGATGAACTTGAGTTTATTGTGCATTTGGAAAGCTGAGCACAATTTTTTGCCAACGGTTTTCATTTTCACTTTTGCTCACCAGAACCCACAGAAGATAAAAAGTCTGTCTGCTGGGGTTTTTCTGCTACTCAGAAGTATGACAGCAGATCTAATTCAACCTGCTTAGCACAGTAAAAAAAGCAAGTTCGAAATCAGAAATGTGTAGACTAGTCTTAATGGATGTTTTGTTTTCTCAAAATCAGTGCCTCCAGTTCTAGAGAAGAACATTGAAACTACTTTAGAATATGACATAATCAGATATTTTCATTTCAGTGGTAATCAGCTGTACAGTGCTAGGCAACTGTATGGTTTTTTTGCATAATATGCCAGTATTCTTCTTTCCTGTCCTGCTTTTGTGACAAAGTTTGAATACTGCTGGCTAGATATGGAAAATCTTAATGATACTACAAATGTCTTAAGCCAGTGGATAGAGTTTGTATAGGAATGGGTGAAAAGCAGAAAAAATAATTATTTTCCAGTTTCAGCCAGAATCTGAAAAGGAGTGGGAAAGAGTACAGAGAAGCAGATTGTCAGGGGGGCTGGATCTTCTGCATGGCACACAAGATTAAAAGAGGCACAGCTGGTCATGGTCATGGGCGCAGCAGTGGAGGGATGACTCGTCCCAGAGCCCCAGAGCACCTTTTCATTAACAGCAATCCTTGCCCAGCTGAGCTCGTGCCTGCTCTCCTACAGTGCTCTCCTGCTGCATCCAGCTTGTACCTACCCAGAGTGCAGGGCCCAAAGGCTTCCCTGTGTTGGGTCTTTGGGGGCTGAAAGCCAGCTGCACAAATACAGTCTCAGTGGGAAAGAGGCTGTGGGTTATTTCTTCCCCTGGGCACAGCCTGACAGCAAAGAGCCGCAGCTCTTTTTGCTCTCAGTGTGGGACACTGCTTCCAGGAGTGCTGGAGGCGCAGGGACACTTGCAGCAGCCTGAGATTACATAGGGCTGTAGCAACTAGGAGTGAGTAGCATGGAGAGAGAGCTAGTCTTGCTCTGAGTTGAGCCGGGGAGCTGCTGATGAATCTGATCCACCTTTGTTACCTGTGCTGGATTGCAGCCACTGAGTGCAGCCTCCAGGCACTGCCTCACCTGCCCTGCACCAGCTGTGGGCATCTGGGAGCTCCAGCTTCCCACGTCAACAACTGGCAACCCAACCTCTTAATTCTGGATGCACAACCCTGGACCTCTAGTGTTTTATTAGGAATCAACAGCAAAGTTTTAATTGGCAATATGGTCCATAGTCTTCTGCTGGTACTGACAAACAGGCCAATTTAATTAAATTGGGAGAATTTTTTTTTTATTCTCTTGTCTGGATTTCAAAGATCTAGTTTTAATTCAAAGAAACATAATTGAAACCAAATTCGCTCTCCTGGAGGAAGGGAAATACTTCTAAATAAAGTCTTTGCAAACAGAAGGCACTAGATTATGTGTTTTCAAACTATGCAAAGCAAATGAAGAAAAATAGCTTTATTTATAAAAAACCCTTATTCATGTTTTATAGACAATTAAACAACCATTCCCTGAAAAAAAAATCTTTTTCTGAATGGAAAAGAAAAATAAATCAAATGTATTTTTTCACAAAGGCAACATATTACTGAATATCAGTGCAATGAGAAAACTTCAAAACTCAAACCAGCTAGTTATTAGAGTCTGGTCTACTAGACAGTGCAAGATTAGAAGTATGTTTGTCTAGAAGCTTTCTCAGATCTACAACAATCTTATTGAAGAGCAGCCCACAGTAACTGAAACTTCCATTCCATCATGGAAATTATTTGTACGACAGAAATAGCTGTTTGTTTGCTCATCTCTCATCTCAAGTCATTTTGGCACTCCACATCTCCAAAACCAGCAAATGCTTTATGAAATTAGTGGGAGACAGAGGAGAGAAAACACAGCCAATGTAGCTGGGGGAAAATGCAGCTGAATTCCAGCTTTTATAAGAATTCCACAAGGATCATAAGTTAGCATCAGTATGCAATTGTCTGTCTGTGTAAACTTGCATTCCAGCCAGAAAAATCAAAGGTGCTTCTCTCTCTAAATGAGTAGAGCTTTAGTCATGCAATGCCATTAATACAATGAAAATTATAATGACAAAGCCCTTTTCATCTCCTTAAGACTTTCAGATCAGTCTTTCTCATTATATGGCTGAAATCTTGCAAGTGCTTTTAATGTCCAACCCAAATTTGTTAAAGCCTGGATTATACCCAAATGCATATTGAAATCTATTTTTATTTTTCTGACTGCTAGAAATTTTCAAATCTAGTAATATAGATATGAAAAGAAACATATATTTACCTATTTGCAGATTAAACTATAATTTTATGAAGGTTCATCTTTCAGACACTGATAAAAAATCTCACCATTTGAGATATTTGTGATATTAATGCCACTGCAAGATGTCTGCAACACTGCTTTACATAAATCCATAAATCCATACATTTCCCTAGCTGGAAAAGAGATTACTTAAGAGGGTCAGAACCCAAGCTTGAAACTTCAAACTATAGAGTAATTAAATTTAGAAGGCACTTTTGGAGGTCATCTGGTCCAAATCCCTTCTCAGTTTTCCAGCTGAGTCTGCATGTGGTGGCTCTGATGGTAATCACTTACAAACATATATATATGTAGCCACAAGTGTTTAACTTTCAGGGGGATTTTTATATGTCTGAAATTACTTGAAATACATCTTCACAAATCAGGAAGAGGGCATAAATGACTGGTGCTAATAAGCATTTATTAATTTAAATGTGATTTTCTTCATAATATATGCAAATATCTCTAAAATGGGATCTCACTCTACCATTACATAAAAACCTCATTCTGCCAATGAGATTTTTACCATGTCAGGGGCTAAATGGGTTAAACTAATGTTTTTTGTCTTCCTTACTGAAACAAACCCATACTAATCCTAATCCTGCTTTGAAGTTGTTACTTGATTTATAACATCTACATGGCTCTTTTGAATGCTCATTGGTGAGGAGTAACTTTAGCACAAACTGAGGTTGATATGAACTAGATGTTCAGGAACTTATTCTTCAGATCTTTTCTAGTGCATTTGATCCATACATTTCTTTGCAATACTCTCTGGGCAACATTTAATCATTCTTGGTGCAAGTGTAATCCCTGTGGGCAGAGGTAAGCACTGCAGGGGGAGCTGGGGTCACCAACCAAGAGAAAAAGGATTAATGAAATGATGTCCCTTCCATTGTTATAGTCTCCTGCACGGGCCCCTTAGCACTAAAGGCATTATATCTATACTGGAAATACCATTAAAATTGTAGAAAAGGATATCTCTGCTGGGAAATCGCTGCTGCATTAGGAAAACAATTTTCTTCCAACTTATTGATCCTTCTTCAGAGGACATGGTCAAACTCATTACTTAAATGTTTCATTAATGTGCTGTTACACCATTCTCTTAGCAGCCCAAAGGCACAGAAGTCCACATTATGGTTCGGGAATTTTTTAATTTTTTTTTAATTTAAATAGATTCAGCATGATTTTTTTTTTTTTTCGGTTTCATTTCCCTGGAAGCTGTTTGATGCCTATGTAAAAATAATCTGCATTTTAGTAAACCTTAACAAATAATTATATTAATGGTATATAACTGTCTTACATTATTGCACTTTCAAGACTTTTGGCTTAAATTCTTTAGTTCAAAAATTAATATAAAGCAAAGGTTACCCATTTCAAAACTGCTGTGTTTTAGTTAATTGTTAACATAAAATCAATACTATAACTTTGGATGATCTCTGCTGTCATCTCTATATCAAGACTGTAATGTAATTTCCAGGAGAATCATATGTAATGCTTCTTGGAAAGACACTACCATGTGTTGGTAGAAATAGACCATGCATTATTTGTTATCACAGACAGCAGCAATAATTTTGCAGTCTAAACTGGGGGACAGATTTGGCACATCTTTTTTAAGTGGTGAGCAATAACTCACAAAGGATATCCCTTTGAAATAAGGTATTATTTCCTAATCCACAAGAACATGATTTTCACAACTTGTTACAAGGAATAGAAGGGAAAGGATACTCTTCTCTGGCAAAAAAGCCTTCCATGGCTGGTCAGTCCTTCAGCCTTCAGATATGAGGTCATATATTAATTCATCAAAATCTCTGTAATTCTGGTGACTTTAAATTATTTATGCCAGTTTGTACCTGCTGTGGCTCTGTCCTCTAATTTTTCTAAATGTACAAAATTAATTTTGACTACTACCAAGAATTTTGTTGTGAAGCTTTACCTAAGAGTGAATTGCTAATATTGCATTGTTGTTTATAAGCAGAACCAGAGTAGCCACTAAGTGCCTAAAGGGAGAAACCTGTAGCAGTACTGAATAGCTAAAGACTAAATAATTTAAATCTAATTAAAATCTTAATTTTATTTATCAAAAAATTTGGGCAATTTCATCTTTTATACAGAGCAAGCTATAGAGCTTCCAGCAAAGATTTAACAAGCTACTTGAACATAAGCTGAGTTTTCCATTGAAAGCACCAATATTTTCTACCTCTCAGGGAAGAACTGAAATAAGGCTTGCCAATTCACCTAACACTTTAACTAGCAGTGTTTAATTTAATGAAGTCAAGTTCGATTCATTCTCTGATGTGCATAAACAATTACCCTAATCTATAGGTGATACATCATTCATGGTGATAATAAGGTCACTAAGAAGGAAAGATGTATTCCAGGCTCCCACTATGGATACAGAGGTGACGTATGAAAATGTGGAGATAGCAGATGTGGAAGAGAATACAGTGTCTCTGGGTACCTAACAATGTCTAAATTCTCCCTTGTTGACTCACATTTTGAGTAAAGATATCTTGATTGAAGCAGAAAATGTTTTCGCAAAGCTGTGCCATGGATTCTCTTGTCCTGTTTGTTTTTGTTTCTGTTCTGTGGATTTGTGTTGTTTAAATCCCAAGGCTATGCACAGGACTGAGTTTCTGTTCTTGCCATAAAAATGAAACCTATTTTCTCTTTTACTACTAAATGTTCATCACAAATAACGACCTTTGATTTTATTAGGACTGCAAGTCTTATAATGCAAAGATTAATCTCTTCCCAAATAATTTCCCACATCAAAGATGGAAACTTGGATGCTTTTCTTAAAGAGGAGAAGATCCAGTCAGTTATCAGAAGTTCCAAAACAGAAAATTAAGTTGAAAAATTTAGACTAAGAAAACACTGAGAAACAGTCTTTCAGTCCTACTCCTTCACCTAGAATTGTGGTGCTGTTGCAACTACAATTCTGGATGAAAGTATAATGTTCCAGAAGAGCCTGAAATCCTGGATTCACAGAGTTTTCAGCTAAGCTTGTATTTCTCATGGCCACAAGGGTGTATAAGCTGTATTTTGGCCATTTGTTGTAGCCCTGTAGTAAGGGAACCTGAGGAAGTTCAAAGGAGGAAAGAAATACAGTTTTGACCTGTATTCAGTGGTTTGGGTGGGGTGAATTTTAGGTAGGTCACCTGTAGAAGATTAGTTCCTAGGCACTGCTTCTGCTGCAGCTATCATTCCATGTACTATTCAAATCATGTTGTTAATGTTGTTAAAATCTTGGCATGAAATGATTATTTAAAATAAAGCAAGGCTAAATTTTTCTGGCATCCCTAAGTCACAGAGGGACTGAAGTGCAGATGAAGATAATTATTAAAGTGATATTAAAATTCTCATAAATAAATAGGTACAGCTGAAACAGATGATAGGACTGAGCACACAAGTCTCAAAATGGTTTTTTAAGAGGAAAAAATTACTAGAGGAGCACAAATGAATGCTCCCAGCAACGACTTCTCAGTCATCTTTACTGAACATGGAGGTCCCAAACGGCCAGCAATCTTTTATTTCTGAATACTGTGCCTGCCCTGAGATTTAAAGGCTGTCTGGATTTCTGTGAACACTTACACTCTGTTCCCCTGAAGAGAGGACACCTGGCAGCACTTGTGGATCATGCTATGGATTTTGCAAGCTTTCTTGTAGTCATTCAGCAGCTTCCAGCAACCTCACAGGTGTTTCTCAGCCATTTTGAGTAAAGCAGTCCAGTTCTTAAACCTCTTCACAGACTTCTAAAATATTTTGTGGCAGTGTTGGTTTTGTATTAGTGTCTATAAAACTGTCCATCTTAGCAGACTGGTTTATCTTACAGTCCTTCTACATCTTGCCACAGACATGCACTCACATTACTGCACTGAAGATGTAATAAGTTTTAGCTCTTTGTAACTATTGTTAAAGCATCTGTTTTCCATATTTTCAGATTAAACTGAATTTGGCTTCAGCAAGAGTTTGTAAAGAAAGGTAGAAAATGAAAAATTTAACATGGTTTATATTTTTTTCTTTCCTGTCAGCTCATGGAAACACTTTTTAAAAAAGCCCTTTGGAGTGCATTTATTGAGAGTGCTAACAATAAAATTTCTGGCTTGCAGTATTTACAGTGTTTTCTAGTTCACTGTACTGAAAAATTGTAGTGCCATTTTTGCATTGCACAACTGCTTGTATTGAAGTCATGAGTTACCATGAGAGTTGTTGTCCCTCTTAAAATATTTCTAGTTGCAACAAAATGGGCTCACAGCCAGTAGCCACAAAAATTACCAGAAACAGAGACCAGTGCTAGCTGCTCTGGCAAAGAACCAAAAGCTGAAATGTAGCACCCAGTCTAGAATCTATTTCTTCAGCAGAACATTGAGGTATATTGTTAAATAAGTTCATAAGGAATATACATGTCTAGTTCTATCAGAACAGATTGGTGTTATTAACCAAAGCTGAATTAAAGAACTGATGCCTAGAAAAGCTGATGTGGAGCAGAGACTAGACAGAGTTAAAAGGAATAAAATAGGTATTTAATAAAATA
>JAOTQP010000680.1:14387858-14401076 GCA_026413545.1 Cichladusa arquata
TCAGACCCTGACAAACCTCTGTCCTGAGGCCCTGCAGGCTCACTGCAAAACAGTGGCTGGGGTGGGTTGTTGGGCTGCAGATGAAGTTTGCACATGGTGCTTCCAAAAATCATCATGTAAATTGTTATGCAAAGCTGCTACATCTTATTTGCCTATTTATGCCCCGCTTTTCCAGAGACAATTTCAAAAAGAAATGCTGGGGTCCTGAACATTGTCTAAAAAGCTTACTTTGGATATGTAGTCCATAGAAAGAAAATCTCACAATTCAACTATATTCAGCTATCTCACTATATCCAGCTTTACATGCAAGAATTTCAGAACCTTTTTTTCTGAAAAAATGGTCAATTGTTTTAAAGGTCCTAACTAATAAACATTACAGTGATGCAGTAATTTATTTTAGTGAGAGCGAACTGTGTATGGGCTCACTCAGTGTCTTATCTTTTTTCTTTTTCTGTCAATCTCCAATAAGTAAAATGTAAGGCACATAACATGCAAATTCTACCTAGCTCTGAAGTTTTTGACGTTTGAGTGGGCTAGGCATAATGATCACTGCAAAGCCTATCTTCCCATCCCTTGCATTTGAATGTGACTATTAAGGCTCGTCAAAACACCAGGAAAGTAGGAGCAATTTCTATTCCATACAAATACAAACATCTATCTCCCAGAATTTTCTTTTTCCTCTGCAAATATTTTGGCATACCTTTTTTTATACTCATCAGCATTATAGAATTTAACTTTATAAATTGTCATTGCTCTGATTATGGTCAGAGAAGTTTTTCCTTGTAAAAGGAATGAAAGATACTAGAAACTTCTTTTATAAGTAGATATTATTCAGGGCTAGAGGTTGGATGCCTCATGTCTGTAAAAGAGAGCAAGAATAAGAACAATAACCAAGTACAAGCAGAAGCTGTGAGTGGGTTTGATTAATGTGTATAACTGTCTACAAGGGTCAGAAGTAGCATGGATCTAACCACAGACATATTCCAAAAGCATTATTTTGAAACACTGCTTTGGGAGCCAAGTTTATCCAGCACTATTATCAGCTTATTTCTGAATTTTCTGGAGAGAAGAAAGCATATTAAAAGCCACTGAAGTAAAACTTTGCATACAATTTATCCCCTTGAGATCCTGGGGAATTTGGCAAACACACCTCAGGATAATTTGTTTAATAAAAAACAGGTGCTATTCTAAGCCCTACAGTTTTCCAGGGCAGATTACCAAAGAAACAATTTAGAAGAGAGGACACAAATGGAATACATTTGCTGGCAAACGTTCCATTTTTAGCTTATATCTGTCAGATTTTCCAGGATTATGCTTTCCGTACTGCCAGCTGCTCAGTATTCTGACCCTTGTGCAGAAAACCTTGCTGATAAACATTTAAACACAAATGAAAGTATTTTCCTGGATAAAGGCTTGAATGCTCAAAATCTTGCAAAACTGAAGCCCAGCTTAGCCTCAGCCTGTTTTCCAAGGTGTCATTGCAGACATGGCATCTTTGTTAAAGAAATACATTGTTTACATGCCATTTGGAATTGTTGCTCATTAACTAAAATGAAAGGTCCTATTTAAAATACACATCATTTATGATTGGAGGTAATTTTACTATTAAGCTTCAGGGCTTTTCATTAAATCCTTTCATAACTATTTTATTGAGGAGATCAGAACATTGCATGTGCAAGTAATGATTGCAGATAACAAATGTTTCTGATTTTTTAGTCTGAATATGTGTTGCATTGAATTTACTCACATCTGTGCTTGTCTACTATAGAGAGATGAAGACAGATAGAGCCTTGGGGGTAGTAACAGAAGAATTTATTTCCCAGATATATTTCCTCTTTCTTCTTTTTTTTTTTTTTTGCCTTCCTTAACAAATTGCATAATTAAAGCTGCTAACAATTTTCTCTTCTAGTATTCTCCATGAGCCTTCATATACTCAGAACTTTTTCAAAGTTACCATAAGAGCTGAATTTCTTGGTTTCTGGCCAAAGATTAATTTCATTTCAAAGCCTTAAATAAAATCCCCTTTTCGAAATCAGTAAGGCTGAAATTATTCCTATTCCCTTTTAATATCAAATCTATATAGGAGTTGTTTTCCCACATATATTCCCTGGATGACAGAATAGTAAATTTTAGAATTCATTTTAGAAATAATCCTTAGTATGAGGTATGTATACCAGAGTAAAAGTAGTTGCCTATTAAGTGCTTAAAATGCATTAAATGAGTAAAACAGTGGTTGAAAGTGGTTTGATATTAATAGCAGGTAATTTGGAATTGCTTAATTTAATTTCAGAGCAATGAACTGTCCCTGGAGGGGCTGGTGGCATGTGCTGGGAGGAAATATACACTGTCCTCACCTGGACAAAATAGCAGTACCTTAGATTTATAACCTTTTGACATCAAGGAGGCAGAGCTGTGGATCTGGATCACAATAACCAGTGCAAAGAAGAGTATGTTCATCACTTATTCTTACATATGGGTTTACAAGCCTTGTTAGTTGTGCTGGACATGGAATTTAGGAATTTGGCCCAAAGGATTTGTCATGACTTTAATCTCATGTGCTACATTAGAGCCTTATTAAGGTTTTAAGTAATTTTCAGTGCATGCTATAAGTCTTTAAAGCAGCTTAGTGGGGTTTTTTTAACATTTCCTTTAGAAACCAGAAAATAAAATGAGAAAATTCATTGTTAATGCATTGTTGATTTTGCCCCAAAGAGCTACAAATATCCAATATGTTTGTTCAATACAATGTGATCTGTGATACTGGTTAATTATTTGGCTTCAGTAAAAGAGTAGCAATATTTGTAATTGTATGTTAAGGACCTACAAGAATTTTACTGCTGATAACCTTCCCCTCTTCCAAATCCTCACCTTCCCAGAAAATAGTGACTTCTTTACTCCATTACAAAACAAAATTTTAATACTCAAACACATTTGAGCTCTCACAGGGTAGAGGAGCAGAATGCATCATTTAAGTTACATATAAAGAAGCCAAAGATGTCTTTTCAGTGTTCAAGTTCAGCTACTAAGACAGTTCTTGGCAGTGTAAATATTATTACATGGGTCACATGCCCCATCTTCTTTCTGAAGCTACTCTCAGCTTTCTCACTTGTGTTCTTCGTCAAGTGTGGAATGTCTCTGGTCTCTGGCTCCCAAAACATACCCAGGCTGTCTTCACTTCATGCAAATGGTTGCCTTGCATTTCTCACCTTTGTTAATCTGAACACAATAACTCATTTTACCAATCCCTTCACTTGTTTTCTCTTTGAAACATAGCAGCTTCTTGTCACTATGTTATAAATGTTGCAGAATTCCGGTCTTCATAATTCAATTCAGATCAGGCTCAGTTCTGCCTTTTATTCATAGCAAGTGTACAATCTTCCTGGACTCATGGCTGAAGTCCTTACTCCTTGAATTAAGTAACTCTAAGGGCTATCAGTAATTCATCTAAGGTGAACCTGACTGTAATTTTAATTATCTATAAATTATTTTGTGGTATTCTTCATTCACTGACATTTGTGTGCCTGTTTGCCTTTCATTTGTTTTATCTGTTTGGGCCATGGTATCACCGTTGTCTTGAAAATATTGTCCATTCCCAAAAATAAGTATGAGCTAATGATTTACATATAGAATTATGTTATTGATTTTTAGGGGGTCAGGTGATTATTTTTCTGCACAGAGAGTCAGTTCAAAAGCTTAAATTTTGGAAGAATAGCTCTTAGGGCAGAGGCATTGATCAGGGTAACAGAGGAGAAAAGCAGTTGTAGACTCCTTGATAAACTGTTTTCTTTTGTCTGCTTTAGTATCTGCTGTCCACTCAATTGAAGCCCTTTTAGTATTAATTTGTAGTGTGAAGTCTTTTGTGTCTTCAGCAGTTTTTGGAGAGGAAAAGCAGAGTACAAGCTCTACCACCCTTCCCTGGGATGTACACAAAATGTCCAGGAGATAACTGATCATTGTGTCTGATTATCATGGGCACATCTCATTCTGCTTTGGTGACACACTTCTCCACCTTTAGCAAATATATGTGCAGTTCAGTAGGTCCCAGAGGTGCATCACTTAATAACATATTGACTCATACATTGATTAGTTTAGTAAGGCTTTCTGGCATGATCTGATTAATTGCTCTTAATGGTTCTCTTTCTCGTTCTTTCTCCTGCTATCTCTTTTTCTCTCTCTTGAAAAATAATCTAAGGGAATTAAATGAAAGTGGAATTTAGTGGATAATCCTCAATCTGTTGCAGCAGACAGAGTTCTATTTGGATCTGAAGATATCTTGCTGCAGATTAACAAAAGCTTCATATGACCAGACTATGCTATTTGTG
Organism: Cichladusa arquata; assembly: GCA_026413545.1. Classification (NCBI taxonomy): domain Eukaryota; kingdom Metazoa; phylum Chordata; class Aves; order Passeriformes; family Muscicapidae; genus Cichladusa; species Cichladusa arquata. Next base: position 14,392,181 of record JAOTQP010000680.1, read on the forward strand.
TTACACAATATAACATTGAGTCACTAATGAAGGAAAACCCTCATCTTCTCATGTCATCCACTTCTTTGGGGGGAGGAATTCTGGCAGAAGTTTATTATGGGTATGTATGAGATCCCCCTTAAGCATTTCTCATCAATGTATAGAATCATAAGTATTTTTCAGCAGAACATAGAGCATTCAAAAATTGAAGAAGATAAATAATAGCTCAGAAAGAAAGGTAGCCTTTTATCTCAAAGGTTCACATTAAAGTCCAAGATAACATTCAGTAAAAAATACTATTTCATACGACTGCATCATACCTGCATCATTTGAAAAGATTTAATGCAAGCATAAAAAGTAAATAACTTCTTATTCCATTCCTTCCAAAAGGTCCATTATTATATTTTATTTATTTTAAATAGCTTTTTTACATATATTGAGCTTTTATTTCTGGTAATCATTTATATATGTTAGTTTGGATATGGTAAAAATTATATTTCTTTAATGTTTTGCTGGCTGTCTGCAAACAGATGAAAGTTCTATCTTGTCAGACTAACATTTAGTTTCATGCACAATGGCCAGATTTCACAGCTAGGCCTACACATTGTGTTGTTCTTTACTGAATATGTGTGAAAATGTCCTTCCACTAGATCTGAAAAAAGAGAACTGATCCTCAAGATACAAAAATCTGTTTCAAACAATAGTTATTTTCTTTATTAGTGGTGATCTATTGCACTAAGGTTCTTGTATGGTTTACCGAATTTCTATTGCCTGCTATCACTTTGCAGTAACCATAACATAGTCATTACTCTGGGTCACATCAGTGGTATTTTGTGTCATGTATTTTGCATCTGGCAGCTGCCAATAGCAGAGGATAAGAGCAAAAGATAAGGACAGAAATATCCCTGATAAAATCTCTCCTCTTCCAGAAACATGCAGCTAGAGATTTCCTATAATGAAATGCTATCACTGAGTTTAATGGATTTTAAAATATTTTTCATATCTTTGAATCTATATAAATATTTGGGCTCTGCATCACCCCACTTATTAAAAAGAAAAGCATTTTCATAAGCTTTCAGCCAGGGATAATATCATTGCATGCTCTATGCCCTTTATGTAAGGGAGAACAAGTAAAGTTGCTGTAGTCAACTATTTCCATGTTGCTTAGGACATCACATGAAAAAACATTATGCAGCTGAGGTAGTCATTTACATGGGTAGGTATTTCTTACATTTCTCTTCTTCTTATGCAGTCAGTGGTGGTTTTCATCAGCATTAAAGCCTCCTTTATTTGACAGCAGTTGTGTTAAAAATATACTTTTATATAAATAAGAGGATATCACTGTGTCTCAGACTGAACACCCAATATTCAGTCTGACAAGACTCACATATTAATTTCCTGTCACAACTATACAAATACCCCAGAATCACACTAGATATAATCCTCACTATTCTCTCAATAGTGTTCTTCAACCTACTACCTTCACCCCTCTTTTACCTCAGCTTGTCTGAGCCAATTGGCAGGTGTTGGAACTTCTGAAAATATGTATCTCCCTCTACCCACTCTTTTTTCATATGGATGAAAAAAATGTATAGTCCTTTTGTAAATTTCTCACATTGAAGGAGATGGTTACACATTCTGATATAAATTAGATTCTAACCACTTCATATGAAACGGTTAAAAGCAAGTAATATTATTTTTTGTTTTGCAGTTTTCTTTACTTTTTGGGTCAATGCAAAGCTACATTTCTTCTTAATTAGAAGAATCAAATCAGCAGGTTACTTCTGGACATTAAAATAGGAAACCAGACCCAATTCAAACAGCAAAGCTCCTACTTACTGCACCAGAGCTCACCTGAGGGAGATGCTCACCTAAATAAAATGCCTGTGAAGACATTACACCTCCACAAGTATACACTCTAGGTGAATTCAGACTCTCACACTCTGCTTTTTACAGCATCATGACAATTTAGGCCATAATCCATTACCACAAGGAAGCATGCAGTGAATGCTAAGTTTAAAGTCATCAGAAGTCACTCACCAAACCGACTCTAAAAAGATCAGTACATCTAGAACAGACACTTTATACTGTTCCTTTCTCATCTCTCCATCACCTAAAGTATCTCTTCACCCCCCTTTTTGTGTGTTAGGCATTTTCCCTAGGGGCAGTTGTAGTCCCTAATTTCATTGGTGCTCAATGAGTTTTAGTTCCATTCTATGAGAAAGGATCTTCCTTACCAAATAATAGTTATATTTACCTGACTATGGTGATGAGCTCTTTTTTCTGGAATTTATGGTTCTTTCCTCGTATTTTCTGAAATCTTTTTATTCACTGCATAAGGAATGTGTCTTGTTCTATGTAAACAGCTTCCTGCTTTAAGCCCAGAAAGTTTACATCTACTTGCAATGAAGTAATCTGGATGTCCATTTCTAAAATGAAAATGAATACATCTCTTTCTCCTATATTGTCAAAAAGCATCCCTGGTGCTCGTTCAGAACTTCCATTCACAGAAAACAGTTCATTTTCTAGAATGGACAAATTCCTTTTTGTCCAGAGGGCCAGGAAAAGACTTATGTGCTACTTAAGATCAGTCTGTGGACTGAAGTGCAGTGTAAAGTTTTATTTGTATAGAATAAAAAAGAAGAAATTAAGGAAAAAGTATTTAGGGGTACTGTGAATCAGGTAGCTGGAATGTAGATTGAGAGCTTTCTGCAAAAGCATTATGCAGTGTAGGAAACACTTTTCGAAGATCTTTACTGAGTTATAATTTAACTTTGGGTGATTTTCCAATTCTTAGATGAGCACAAAATTACCTGTAAGGATTTATACTGGATATGCCCTGGTTTTTCCTTCTGCAATGGACTGACTTCAGTGGAACAGGGTTTACTGAGAGGATAAAATGTGGCCTGTCATGTGAGAAGATTCCCAGAATTGCTGAAATATTCAGCATTAGGTACTGGATATGATATTTGTTTTTTAGTAGGCAAAACTGGGAAAATGGACAGTTATATCTTGTCATTAAAGGTAAAAGAAATTTGTATTAGAAATAGAAATTAGCAATAGAAATCTGTTTTTAAAAGTACAACACTAAATAGGCTATGGAGCATGACAATGAAAGAAACCTCTTCAGCTCTGCCATCCTGTGTAAGGTTTTGGGGGTGGTTTCTTAATCTCTGTATTTATATGTATGTGTCCAGACCCTTTTCAGTGGTGCCCAGCAATAGGACAAGGAGTTATGGCCATAAACAGAAATGCAAGAGGTTCCACCTCAACATGCAGAAGAACTTCTTTTTGTTAAGTGTGGCAGAGCCCTGGAACAGCTGACCAGGGAGGTTCCTGGAGTCTCCTTCTCTGGAGACATCCCAAACCCACCTGGACACATTCCGGCTACAAGTGACCCTGCCTTGGAAGGGGGGTTGGACTGGATGATCTCCAGAGGTCCTTTCCAACCCTAATGTTTCAGTGATTCTATGATTTTCTGATCTTGAATTCACATAAGTTAAGGCTCCAGCTTCCACTTTGTTCTTCACTTGCAATCTTACACAAGTCACTGCCAGTTTCACACAAACCACCTCTTTTTTTTGCATTAAAGTTTTCTGTGAGTGGGGCTGCAGATACCATGGTTTGCAAAGCTGCAGTTCAGGCTGCACCAACAGAGAACCCCAACACACTCCAGTTATCCTGATGAGTGCTAAAAAATAAGTAATCAAATGATCACTCTAATAGGATGCAAGAATACATATGTAGGAATAACTATAAAGTTTACAGCTGGAATAGCTGAGAGTCACTGTTACAAGGGGAAGCCTAAAGGGTACTGAGGCAGCTTCAAATGAGCCAGTGCATCTCTGCAGCACAGTGCCAGGTAGAGCTATTGACCTTAAAACTGCCTCTGCTTTGGAGTGTACTTGAATGTATGTCTACCAGGTACTGTAAAAAATCAACCATCCTGTAAATATGTGCATCTCTTACTTGTCACCTGTGTCTTTTTCTAGTAATGCTTTTTCTAGTAATTTACTAATTTATTATTCAATTCACAATTCAAGTCTCTATTGGAGAAAGTGGTGGCCATCACTCTAAGCATATAGGAATTTAATTGTACTGGGACTGAGACTTGGAAAGAGTTCTCCTTGACAAGACATTTTCTTCTTTCCATTTCGTCCATCCACTCCTATTCATCCCTTTTAAATTTTTGTGCAACTGTTACAGGATTTAGTGACACATGTTGATAGAGCAAATGTAGCATAAATGAAAACAATGTAAACACAGTCCAAATCAACAAGATACTTTTTCCAGATTACCATTAATTATAACCATTTTAAACCCTAAGGATCTTAAAGCATGGTTTGGATGGTCATGAAGAAGACATATAATTTGAATAATATGGGAAATATTATATTAAAAGAGCAGATAAATTTCCTAATATTTTTACTGTATTTCCTATATTTTTACTGTAGTTAGTTTCTATAGGTTTTTATTATGAGCTTTCACATTTTAGATTTTCAAAGATTCAGACTTTCTGGACCAACTAACATGGCTTTTCATACTGGAGTATTTTGGAATACATGAATTTTGGCATGCAGCTATAGGTGGTTTAGTCACTACAGCAGAAGTCAGTTAAAGCATTTCATCCATATTTCTAAATCATGTATTTTCAAGTAGGGAAAGAGTGACTGTAGTTTTTTTTTTGCCCCGTCAAGTTATTAATAATAGAATTTAACTTAATTTTTAAATCTACTTTAGGTCATTAGTTTTGGTACTCTTTTTATTACAATAATAGCTGTTCTAAGTTTATGTCCCAGCACTACAGCTCACAGCAGTCAGGAGTGCAGCATGGCTATAAAAAACTCATAGGTAGGCCTTGTTCCCCCTGACATGCTCAAGTAGTGCAGGTCCTGTGTGCACACAGCTTTAGCTCTGCTTATACAAACACTGGAGTATATAGAATATTCAGTTTCATGGTGTCATAGAAAAGGATAAAGTCATATTTTAATAGCACTTAGATCCACATCTATCATGACACTTCTTTCTTTTAATCCTTGTGAGGTGAGGAATTGTCCTTACTGAGCAACTCCCTATTCCAGTAATGGGACCTCTGGGTAAGTGTGAGTGTTATACACTGTGTGAAAGTATTGCCAGTGTATGGATTACTACAGCTGCAGGATTAACACCAAACTGATATTAGCAAGTTTTACAGTAATTCTAAGTGACTGTCCATCTGAAGGAAATTATTTTCATCCTTGTTTTTAAAACTCATCCCTTTACAAGAGTAAAAGAATTTTATTTGCACACATGTTCATCAATTTACTGATGAAAATACATGTACTCACTTAGACACCAGATTATTTTGATGCTATAATGATTGCTTTATTTATGGGGTTTTTTTAATGAGTTTTGAATAGCTTCAATTTTAGGCACATAGGTGAGCATAAAAACATTGCTGTGAAACTACTTGGGCACAAACAAATGAAAAAAAGAAGTCCCACATTTCCCATTTGAACATTAATTTCCACTGTATTATGTAGCTTTTGCTGGCAATTCGTTAAAGCTCTGCAAAAATGTCCGATAAACCCCACATACAAATAGTGTGCACAGTACAGCTTTAAATAATTTTGAAACTTTGCTGGTGAGTTCTATTACATGTAATGTTTTAAATACGTTATATGTTCAATAAGGACAATAAAATAATTAGTTCCTATTAAACCACATCAGGTGTACAAATATATTTTTTTAAAAAAATCTTTTAAAATTGTCTCTTGATTCAAAGATTTTTTTTAATGTGCAATTTTCAGAAATTGGGAGCTTGATCTGGCTAATTTTCACTGAACACAGCTCCAAGTCCATGTGATGGGCTGGACACACACTGCCCTTACACTAACCTGAGGGGTAAGATGAGGAGGGAACTTTATGCAAGAAGTTTGAAGTCTAGTTATGAATGTCAAGAAACCAACTGGAAGAAGGCACTTCCTAAAACTTTCGTGTGCCCAGTTATAAGGATGTACTTTGTGCATTTACAAATTCAGTAAAGCTAAAATACTTCAGTGTTGTAAAATGACATTTTTTTCAGAATTAATTAATGATTTACTGAAGTCAATGCTAGAATTTTAGCTACTTCCCTTAATGCCTGAGTGATGTCTTAACTTTCCTCTTCTTTCTTCAATCTTCTAAATATTAATGATTTTGCAACAATAAATTTCTCTATATAGTAATTTTTTATATTACTAAGGTTCAAACTTCTGCACAGTAGTGGTAATCATCACTTTGATCACATTCTGCAAATACTTAAACTTCTGTGTATATTCTGATTGATGTCAACACATTTATTCAGATGTATAACACAGAGCACCTTTGTCAGTGTTCAGTTGTCCTTCAGAATTTCAGTGTCCAAGAAAAGTGACACACAATGAATAATATTCCCCTCCTTCTGAAGTGTTTGATGACTTTTTAACAAAGAAAATCTTTCATCTTGGCTATAAATAAATGGTATGTAAGTTCAACTTTTATAACTCTGTCTTGGTCCTTGAGTTTCTAAAACTAATAATAAGGTTTCTTCCACAACTAGGAGGAAAATGCCCTGATTGTTAGAATTAAAATCATATATGCACATTGACTAACTTAAAATGTTTCTGTAAAGTACCAAGAACAATTTTCCCTTTACTTGTAGCTATTATTTCTCAGTCTATGATTTCTTGTTTAAAATTATGAGGTCAGGAAGCTGTCAGAGGAAACTGTCTTGGGTATCAGATAGCTACAAACAGAATACAGACCTTTTTGCTGAGAAAAACTTTAAGTTGTATTATGAAGAGATTCTTTTAAAGCTTATGAAATAATTTTGGCAAAATTCCTCTCAGGCGATGCTTTTCTGAAAGATGAGTGAAAAGAAGGAAGTGTGCTAAAATAAGTATCTGGGATTATTTTAGTGGAAGTTTTATGTCAAAATGATATGAAAGCCCGTGTCATAAAATCCTGTAATAATTGAATTTTCTATTTCTGTATTCAGGTAGTAACCATAACTGCTTCTATAAGGGTCAAAAATACCTCACACCTGTCTTACTTCCTACACCAAAGTACCCTCATGGTAGGCTCATAGAGTTTTATCTCATTTTCTACTCAATTTTCAACCATTTTTAGTTTCTTCTCAGAGGAATTCTTTACAAAGTCCTTTCTGTGTGAAAAAAGTTACTCGAAAACCTAGCAACTTTTCATTTACCCAGCTAATCTTTATGGCCTTTTATTGGCTTAGAACTAAGATCTTATAATTGCAGGTATGAAGTCTGATTTTTCTTAAATAAAAACAAAAATTAAAAAAAAATAAAAACAAAACAAAACAGAACAAAACCACAGCAAGAACCCACTTTTTGGTATGGTATTGTCCAGGTAAATGGAAGGAAGGAGAAAGAAGGTAAATTTGAGGAGCTTGTGTGAACCTAGCATCAGTAATAGCAAAGAGAGCGGGCACTAACTTCTCGAAGGTATTAGTGACAACATGGCTCATGCAGCTGTGGGGAGCAGTCTATTGCCACTGAAAGGCCACACACTTTGCCGTGCAGAGGTATTTTCTCACCTAACTTGTTAAATGCACAGGGCACACATTTCTGCAGGGATGTCTGCTCCAGCACAAAGCTTGGCACTGCAGCAACTCTCCCGCCCTCCTCTTTCTGCTCATCCACATATGAACTCCTGCTTCCTGTGCTGCTGGGATTTTTACCCCTTTCCATTTAGGCGCAGGATGCACGTATGCAGCACACACACGGTGTCTGTCGGCAGAACGCGCCGGGAAATGCTGCTGGAAGCATTCGGCTCATGCGAACCCGAAAGCCATGGCATCCCTGGGGAGGGATGTGCGGGTCCGGGGCTGTGAGGGACCGGGGGGTGTGAGGGACGGGGCGTGTGAGGGACCGGGGGGATGTGAGGGACCGAGGGGATGTGAGGGGCCATGGGGGTGTGAGAGCCCCGCGGGGATGTGAGGGGCCCAGGGGGGCTGTGAGGGACTCGGGAGGATGTGAGGAGCCATGGGGGGCTGTGAGAGCCCCGGGGGGCTGTGAGGAGCCATGGGGGGCTGTGAGAGCCCCGGGGGGCTGTGAGGAGCCATGGGGGGCTGTGAGAGCCCCGGGAGGATGTGAGGGACCGGGGGCTGTGAGAGCCCCGAGGGGATGTGAGGAGTCATGGGGGGCTGTGAGAGCCCCGAGGGGATGTGAGGGGCCCGGGAGGGCTGTGAGAGCCCCAGGAGGATGTGAGGGGCCCAGGGGGCTGTGAGAGCCCCAGGAGGATGTGAGGGGCCATGGGGGGCTGTGAGAGCCCCGGGGGGCTGTGAGGAGCCATGGGGGACTGTGAGAGCCCCAGGAGGATGTGAAGGGCCCATGAGGGCTCTGAGAGCCCCAGGAGGATGTGAGGGGCCCATGAGGGCTCTGAGAGCCCCAGGAGGATGTGAGGGGCCCGGGAGGGCTCTGAGAGCCCCGCGGGAGGGCTCTGAGAGCCCCGCGGGAGCCGCCCGGAGCCGTGCGGACCCGCATCCCTGTCCTTGGTGCTGAGCCCTGCCCGCGCTCGCCGCCGCGCTCAGCCATGATGGGGCTGCCCGCTCGGAAAACAAGCGGGATCGCACGGACATTGTGCCGCAAAACACAGCTCGCCCTACAACTCCATGCACCCGAGCAAGCGATTACTGCAGAGATAAAAGGCTTCATTAACATGGCACCAAATTCTATGAGCACCCCGGCATGTACCACCATCACCCGCCGCTCACCCTCCCTGTCCCTGTCAGAGCGACAACAATTGTAAGAGAAATAAAACATTCTAAGATCTCAGCTGCTAGACGCAGATGAATGCGATGCCACTATCCAAACCTCTGGCATTCTCACGACAGCTCAGCAAATTTGCAGATTCTTCACCCCCCCAGCCCTCCCTCTCCCCCCATCCTCCC
>JAOTQP010000680.1:14416927-14430260 GCA_026413545.1 Cichladusa arquata
AAAAAAAAAAAAAAAAAAAAAAAAAAAAAAAAAAAAAAAAAAAAAAAAAAGAGGAATTGCTGTATATTTAGCATGTTACAAATACCAATCTCACAACTAATTTGACATTAAAATCGTTGCAGTCTTTGTACTAGGGGGGATTTTTTTTTTCTTAAGTGCTAGGGAGGTAAATGAGAACATAATTAAATTGTCAAAGTCAATAATAGCAAGCAGCCTCTGTCAGGTCTTGCTGTGCTCAGCACTGTTTCACAGGAACTGCTGGGGAGCTCTTCCGCCACCAATCCATTTGGCTCCATTTAAGAACTGACTACAGGAAGGCAGTTATTGTACAAGATTAGTTTCCTGTATGCTGCAAACTGGCAGTAGCAGAAAAATACAGGATGAATTTATTAGCTTGCAAGGTCAGCTAATAAAAACAAAAATGATGTAACTCAGACCGTTGTTTACTTTAAGTCAGATGGCTTATTAGACTTCATTCAAAATTGAAACCAGTTAACTCCTGCATTTCCAGCCTGAAAAATTGTCATTAAAAAAAATTTAAAAATGTCTGGATGTTTGTTTTCAAGGAATTTTTTTGGACTCCTATGTCCTGCTTTTAAAAAAACTCAAAACTCCTGTACTAAACATACTGACCTTGATACCACAGGTAACTATACCACTTATATTTTGTCACTATTACAGAAAAAATATGATGACAAAGATGATCCCAGAATATTTAATTTGTGCAATGAGCACTAGCATCAAATTTTAAACTTGGGAGACGTGGTTACTAAACAAGATTGAGCTTTTGGTCTAAACACTGTTTTCAATTGAAATTCAAAGAAAAAAAACCCAAAATTTTCAGACAAATTATAGTATTTGAAGATAAAAATAGCACTGTGATGTCCCTCAGAAACCATATATGATGCAAATTTAATTTATTGATGCCTTTTCTTGCCGTAGACTGTAAAGGGACTATGATAAAACTATAACACTGTTACAAAAATTAGTAACCCTCTGCTTCAAACAGCAGGTTATTGGGGTCAGTGTGGCTTGAGTTTTCTGTAGAGTCTGACCATGTACAGACACTCACACAAGTGAAAAACTGGATAAAAATCGGGATTTTGAGCTCTGATGTAATGCCTGTACAACAACCTTGCTCCAGATTACCAGTTAGAAATTCTGAATACTTAAATTATTTAACTGGATTTTTTAAAGCACCTAAATAAGTTGCAGGCACAGCACCAAACTTACTTTGAAGTACTTTGAAGTAGGTTGCATGTATTCACATCCTTCCTTTCCTAGGGAAATGCTTTAGGCTGAAGCCTTTAGAGCATTAACAGGGCAGATCCACAAGCCTGACTGTGCTCCCCACCCTGGCCTTGCTTCACCTGCTCTTTGGATAGCAGGACACCAGGATCTTGGACTTTCCATGCAGACAAGGAAGGACCAGCAAGTGCTTCTGAGGAGCACCAAAGGCAGATTCAAACTCTCATTGTTAACCACCAGCTTCTTGCTGCTGGGTGTAAGGTGGAACAATGGGACCTTTGAGTCCTTCTCAGAGATTAGCACTCAGATCTCTTCCCTTTAAATAAGTAGGTCAGGTTCTCTGCCTCCTCCCTAGTACAGGCACATATCTCTCTGCATGTCATTCATGCACCCCTAAAAAAAGCAGCAGTTAGAGTTTTAACAGGAAGAACTGTTTTTCACTAAGAATTAATGTAATATCCAAGATGTAAAGTTATTTAATGCATGTATATTTAATACACAGTTTAAATATGCATGTAGTAGAGAGGTAGAATCAGGATCATCAAGACCATTGGCTGCAAACTCAATATCTGATAAGAATGGTTGTTAGAGATGCTGGTTTGTGGTGACCAACTTTGCAATGGCCAGAGGCACTGACTACTTTTTACATGAAAGGACAAGGAATGAGTACTTGCAGGCCTAACATGTTGACTGGTAAAAGTCTTACCAGCATGAGATCTGATTTTGCAATGCCCTGGTGATGTTGTTCACCTGATCTTACATCAGATGGTTATTTGAAAGGTCTCCTGAGCCACTTCACCCATAGCACCAAACACCCCAAGCCAGACTTCAAGAGCAAGCATTTTCTCTGCCTCTTTCTCAACAGAACCCTCCAAGTAGTTCACCATGTTCCTCAGAAGGTCACTGCTCATCAGATTTAATCAGGTCAGTGAAGGATGTAGGAGGGTCATGATGACAATTAGCAGGTCAGAGTACTGAATGAAAGCAGTAGATGATATGAGTTATTGTACTAGATGTGTTCTTCAGCACTGGGGCAGATTGAGATTTTCCCTTCCTGGGTGCCCAGGTTCCAGCAGGGTGTTATAACAGAACTGGGAGCACAGGGATCCTTCTTTGGGAATGGAAAGCTGGGCCATACTGTAGCTGAGAAAGTGAGAACCAAAGCAGAACAGGCCAAGATGAGGCTGAATTCCAGCAGGAAAGGGTAAAGCCAGACTATAAACTTCTGCTTTCTGGACACTAACATCAAAACAATGCAGAAAAACAAAAGTGGATATTTTCCTGAGAGCAGGAAACCTCTCCCTTTCTTGCTGCTGAAAGCTGAGATTTCAATTGCTTACACAGCTGTCTGCTGTTCTGTAGGGTGCCTGCCCCTAGGAAATAAAAAAGTGTCATGAAATGCAGGAAGACAATGGCACAAATTCCTCTGTCTTGCTTAAACATACTTCTTCTAGGCTAACCCTTTTTTACAGTGAGGATGGTGAAAGATTTCAACAGGTTTTCCAGAGAGATGATACATGCTCCTCTCCTGGAAACATTCAAGGTCAGGGTGGATGGTGCTCTGAGCAACCTGATCCCATTGAAGATGTCCCTGCTCATTGCAGGGGATTTAGAGTAGATAGTCTTTAAAGGTCCCTTTCAGCCTAAACTCTTCTCTGATTCTATGACTTCCCACAGCTGATGAAGGCATGCAGTCTTCCTCTAAGGTAAATGAGCAGTTTCATTGCCCAGACAGCCTTATTCAGCTTTATTGTCCACAGACAGAGGAGCCTCTGTGTCCCCAGATGTAGGGACATGCCCTGGCTGTGCCCTGACCTTGCAACTGAGTAATACCCACCTCACATTGACAGCAGTCTGCACTCAGGTGAAGGAAACCCAGGTGGGAGCCACCTCATCAGGGAAACAGGATTTTGATGTTCACTGTGGCAGGACCAAGCAAATAATAAGAGTGATAAAGTACTGGAATTGTCTGCCCGGGAAGGTGGTGGAGTCACCATCCCTGGATGTGTTTAAAAAAAGACTGGATGTGGCACTTGGTGCCATGGTCTAGTTGATTGTTAGGGCATGGGTTGGACTCGATGATCTTGAAGGTCTCTTCCAACCTTGTGATTCTGTGATTCTGTGTGTGATGCTTATGAACTACATGTGCCAGTTGTGTTCTCAGTCATGAGTCCTATTGCAATAGAGATAAATTAAATAGCAGGAAATTAAATAAGATTAGGCTTATAAATGCCATAGAAATCTTTGTTGACCATCTGAGTTTTCCTCCTGTGCTTTGGATCCCACTGGCTGTCCCTGAAGCTCAAAATCAAGCTGGATCCTGTTAATAACACTATGACATCATGGAGTTACTGTATGCAGATTTGCCACTTATAATCAAATCACCATTTCCTCTATCAGTTTGGCTGCATTATTAAGTGACACTTAAAAGTAATTTTGATGATTAAATGAGCTCTTCTTCACAACAAGCACGTAATTTTCTTTTTTCCATGAAGCTTTCAAATCAAGATATAATATTCTTTACTTGGCACATCTATGCCAGGTGTAAGAAAATTGGTCTGGAGTTTTACTTCCTTCTTTATCTGCTAAAAAGATGTTTCCATCACCTGTAGCATGTGTTTCTCTGTGGTTTTATTTTGTAGTGAGGAATTATTTTGCTCCCAGAGGCAATTCTGACAACAACTGTGAATTATTATTTTTGGAAGTCAGACCAGAAGAAAATTAAGGTAAATGTGCTGAGGAAGTTGGTGGTATTGGTTCCTTTTGGAGTTATCAACCATCATTGTGATATCAGGTGATATCTAAATTTTTAAAAATTTATTCTAAAAGCCTCCTATGAGAAAACAGTAGAAATTTTTTTCACTCAGGTCTCAGACTCAGATGTTTCTCACACTAAATTAAATGCCATTCAGTGTAAGAAAAGTCTATCTTGTTACCCTTCTTCAATCTGATTGAAGATCTTAAGAAAATATAAGAGGCAATTGATATTATGCTATCTCTAATAAATCTTTATATTACTAGTTTTAATTAAACTCTTAACCCTCTTAGTAACAGGCTTGTGTGAGAAATAGCAGCAACTCAGACAATGAAGGACATTTCAAGCACAAATTAATTTGTATTTCTCTGATGCAAGAGAGTTGAATTTTACTTTCTGCAAATAAACAGCTGTAGCTGCTATGATGATAAATTCCCTTTATTAATTTGACAGGTAAGATTTAATCATAGAAGGAAGGAAACCAGACATATTTTATTAGCAGAGAACAGAGAACAGCTTCATCTGTGTCCATTTTATATTATTTGAGCACTATATTCTATATTTTGGATGGGTTTATTTTGTTCTTTGCTGGAAGGCTGGAATTTCTGGTTTTATAAAAAGAAGTTATTTCAAATCCTCAGTTCAAATTCCTTCTAAGAAATCTCACACTGGAACACATGGAGTAAAATTCTGGCCTTGTTTGCACTAGCAGGAGTTTGATGAGATTTGTTGCCCCTTTTCTGGATATCTGACACACCAGTCACATCTTACAAGAACAAGAACAGTTGTGGTCATGACAACAGAACTAAATCCAAGTACCTGCAAAGGGTGGCCAGAGTTTCCAACACATCATCTCCTGCATCCTTCAGGGCAGATGGGTGGGATGTTTCCCTGTTAGTCTGGGGTCACACTGGAGAGTGAGTGAGCAAAGGGACCCACAGTCTCTGAGTGGAGCAGTTCCAGCCCAGAAGTACAGCCAGGAGGAATTCCAGCTTTGTCAAGTCAAAGGCTTACACACAATGCAGCAGTGCAGGCAGGATGAGTAACAAGTGAAATAAATGTATATCATGGTGTAAATGCATGTAAAATTTGATGAATTTAAGAAAACAAGTGGTCTATTCAATTTATCAGTGAGATTTTGCTTTTACATCACATAATCCTGAATTATGCATTAGTCTGAATATCTTTACTCCTGTTTATACATTTCAATTACAATATGTTTGTATTTCTGTTGCTTACTCAGCCTTTGTTGCTTTTTGCCTTAAAATCCATTTAATTTTATTTTTAGTGATGTAATTCAACACAAGCTTTTGGGAAACTCCAAAAATTATGGAAGGAATTTCTAAAATGACAAGTGCTGTCATACTAACCAAAGAAAATTTCCATCAATTTTAAGTGCTTTATTATGTCTATGTTTTCAGAGCTGACTAGTCAATATCTAAATTCATCAGTTCTTTTAGAAATTAGAGAAACATATACATATTAAAAATTCTGTTCTGTTGGCTGAAAACATAGTATTATTTTTCAAATGTCTGCAGCAGTCTGTTACTTGATTGTTCTTTTTGTAGCTCAATTTCAATTTTAGATTATGTTTAAAATTATCTGCTGCATTCTTGGTATCAACTGCCAAGCACATGATATTCTGGAAGGCTGAAACTGCTAAACCTCTCATGCATATTTTTTTTCTAAATGTTATACCTAATTTTAGCACTGTTAACATTGTCATCTTGAAATTATATAGGGGTATATACGGTATGACCTGCAAATAATGTATCAGCAAAGGGTTTTCCCTCCTACAGGCTTCTATTTCAAATGCTTCATGAAATCAGAAGGTATGTAAAAGTTATTCTGAGCCACTAGCCCACCTACAGCATGTCACTGTGGATTGCTGAAAAGTACTATTTAAAAAATGAATTTAAGATGGTGAAGAAAATAGGAGCTGTTACATTTGTTGTGACGGAATTTTTAAGATGTTCAGCTTTATGTGTCAGTTAAAAGCAAAATAAATCAAGATTGTCTTATTTCAATCCACAGCTTCCCCAAAGTAGTTTCATGAGTTATTACGTTGCCAGCTGCCAGATGGCCAATGACTTATCTGAGGCTCAGATAATTTATCGACGATGACATTCATTCATTTCCATCACATTTTTATTTAGGAACAACTTGTGGTTTTTCTGTCTTACTATTTTTCTTCCTGTGGAGTGAGTGAGGAAATGAAGAAATTTGAGATGTCCTCCTTGCTTTGCCTTGTCCTCAGGCAGGAACTCATGAGGGTATTTTGAGCTTCTCCTGGATGACAGTGCAGGATTCCTTAATTGCACAATGGCTTTCCAGTCTTGAGTCATTAGGATGTCTAGCTGAGAGTATGGAAAACAAGTTGAGCTGGGCCAGCTGGTCCAAAATTCAACAGCACATAATTCAGCATGTATTGACAAGATCCCACATTTGCAGCTCACTAAGGAAAACATTCTTATTTGCAAAGACATTTACAGTGTCCAGGTAACCATGTCAAGGATGGAGGAGACAAAGAGGAACTGTCTGACAACTGACCTTATTGTCACCTTCTGCCAACTTCCTCACTTTTTTTTCCTTAATTTCACAGCTCTTGTTGTTGAAAAAGTTTAATTCCTACATATGGGACCAGCACGATTCTACAGATGCCAGACACAATGGTGTAGTAAAAGGTGGCAGTTTGGAAATTTTACATAGCTGACAATTTAAATCCTGGACTAGAGATAAGTTTTGAAGACTTGTGTACAGATGTGACAGAATTGTGACTTTAATTGCTTCAGAGTTTACTCATGTCTTAAAAATCCCACCCTACAGTAATAAACAGGAGTGAAATATTCTACCTGAATATCCTGAGATATTGTGTTCCCTAACTGGAGGGTTTGAAACAGAAATAGGAATTACTTTCACAATGCTCTGAGGCAAGTCCAGCCTGCAGAAGTGTAATTTCATCATATCCTACATAATTTTTCTCTCTGTTTGCAATGTCCTTATTGCCTGAATAACTTGCCCAGCTTTACTGCATTCACACAATCTTCTTGCTGAAACTTGGGAGGCAAAGGAAGGCAAAGGCAAATGTAGAGTTTGGTAATGGTCTTTAAATTGCAGACAGTTTCTATTAACTGCTTGCTTTATGATACCACTGGGTAAATAATAATTCTTTTTCTCATTAATAGGCGGAAGAGAGGAAAAAAGGAAAACACTAAAATGGTATTATCAAGATTAAAAAAAAAATAACACAGCTAATAAAATAAAAAGGAAGACTGAATAGTCAAGGGATAAGAGAGAAGCCATATTAATGAGGAAGGTGAACCTGATTCATTTAGAGCTATTATTTAGAGCTGGGAAGGTAGGGAAATTAGAAATAGATCCTATTTTATATCATTGCATAATAACCTCTATGAACAAAGTGATGCACTGAAGTCACTGAGGAACTCTAAGAATCTGAGGCACTTAAAGCTCTTAAAGCCTAGTAAAAGCATTTCAGAGCATGATCTCTTCCTGTTAAGGCAGAACCTGTCTTTTCATATGCACTGCTTTGGACTTGAGATTAAGATTTGACTCTAAGTCCCAAGTACTATCATAACATGGAAAAAAATTAAGAACTGAGAAAGTAACTACCTGCAACATTCACTGGGGCTCCAGAACCCTAATAAATTGTGTGTCTGAATGGGCTGTACTGTCTGTCAGAGGAAAAATGGGGTATTTTTAAGTGTAAATCCATATTAATGGAGATAGCATCATCTGGTAGTCTATTAATCTGTTGAAATCAATAGGAGCTAGACAACAGGCTGGGTTTTGGTGCCTATGTGTTGCCTTCAGCCACCAGCAAGTCAGTAGCAGAGAATGTAGTTGAGATCAGGCTCCTCAAGGAATAAATTGATATCCTGACTGCCAGTTTCTTCCTCTAAATTCTAAACACTGATACTGGAGGAAAGCAGCATGAAAGAAAGGTGCTACGCAGTGTTAGTGAGAACAGACACGACCTCTAAATATTCAACTGTGGTGGTTTATTTATTTTAGAGCCTGTTATTTGCTCCTGTTGGGCTTGCACATGTGGTAGCAAGTATAAGAAACTTGCTTATGCTCTAAAAAATTAAATCCTTACTTAGCACAATCGAGAACTGCATGAAAAGTGGAATGGTTGAATTTGATGAACTCCATGGAATGTTTCATATCTTGAAAGAAAAATACAAGTAACCAGAAGAAGGATCCTGCAAGCTTGACTTTAATAGAAAAAGAGGGGAAAATGCACTTAGGCTCCAATTTTTTTTTTCTAAGGGCAGGGGGCCTAAGTGAAAATTGTAGAGTATTCCATAGCAATATCACATCCCATGTGACAGTATTGTGCCCAAGGTTAAGAGGCACATACCATTCTTCAGATATATGATTCATGGGAAATATTGATAATGGTGATCAGTCTACTATATAAAAGGGGAAAATATTAAAATAAAGTTATTCAAATTAATAAAGAAAAGTAAGCTTAAAAAATCAGCTCAGAATGATATATTAAAGTACAATTCTGTTTAATTTGTATTCTAGAGCTGGTCTTAGAAAAGCACTCTGCCTGTTTTGGATATTTAGTGTAATATTTAATTTAAAGCTGTGATTGAATTCTGAGAAATCTAACAAGCATTTAGCTTCATTTATTAATATCTAAAGATGCAGTATTCATCATCAGTGATTTTGATTAATGCTCCCCTTCAACAATGATATACAACAGTAAGATGACCTTGACAAGAGAACATTCCACGCTATTAAATAATAGACATCCAAAAGATTATTTTCATTTATGTGTCTGCCTGATTCATTCATTCCTTTGGCAAAAGTTGTTTTTGGTAGAATAAAGCCATGCATGCAATCAGACAATTCTTTAAATTTTAATTCATTCTTCTTTTACTTTTAAAATGAAGTTTAGCTTCCTTTGGGGGCCATCATCACTAGATATTAAAGGTCACTTGCTGATGAATTGTTTTTTTTCCAGTGACTGGCTTATGCTTTGGAATTTTTCTTGTATTTTCCAGATAATTCTCATAATACATAAACATAAAGTTAAAATTATTAATTAAATATTACATATTTATGAGACAAGTTACATAAGTGCTCCTCTAGGATACTTTGGATGTAATTATTCACTGAACTTAATGAAAATACTTGGGGGAAAAATATTTTTACCTGCCACTTAACATGGAAGTGATCCAAAGGTAGGGAAAAGTTCAACAAGACTGGGAAACAAGAAATACATTTTTATGGATAAGGATTTTATTTAATAAATAATGTTTAATAATACAGAACTTTAGGGAGGGGTAAATGATTTAGAATTATAAGAAGAAAATAATTTGTCTTGAAAATTTATTCTTTAGTGTTCTAGAGTTTCAATGCAGGGTCAATTCCAGTCATGACTAGTATGATGCAAGTTAATTGAATAGTTATGATTGCTGTGATAATCACATGGAAGAGAGAAATCTTATTCTGGAAACAACTACACGAGGCATAACTTTCTTCTTTTAGTGGACTCTCTTCTGCATCTGAGTCCTTTGAAAGGCCTGCAATAACAATACCACAAATGTATCATCACCCTCTCCTTCTCATTGAATTATAAGATCAATATAAGATAAATATGAGCTGGTTTTGCTTCTAAGGCCTTGAAAAGTACCTTTCATTAGTATCACTTGTCTGTAGTTAGCTGCACATCAGTCCTTGAATTTGCTGAATGCTCTAGTAACCTTGCACCAGGTAAGAGGAAGTGCTTTGGAAAGTGCACTAAATGTATATTTACGTTCAGACCCCTAAATACCTTTGAAATCTAGTCTCTGGTCATTTGCAACAAAACTAATTCCTGTGGAGGTTTGGTTTATAGAAACACCTGTGGGAAAGGCAGAGAGTCTCTCCTAAGGAGTAGTTTGTATTCAGGAGGTCGTATCTGCAGATGGCTGATGGTGTCCCCAGTGAAAGTGGGCTCAGGTGTGGGCACTCTGTGAACCACAGAGTCTACAAAAGGCTGGTACCAGAGCGAAAGGGTTGGTACATGGGCAGCAGGATTTAGTTACTGAGAAAGCAATAAAGCATTGCAAAGGCAGCATGGGGCTTTTGGGGACTTGGTTGGGGGCTGTTGAAAGGAAGCAAGTGGTCCAATTTCAGTTGTCACTAGCATTGTAATGGAAAAAATACGGTAAAAAGTCTTTTTTTGACATGGTTTACTTAAGTTTTATTATTCTTTAGGTAGTATCTTGGTCTATTTTATCTTTTCATACAGAGTGTAGCTAATCCTTCTCATACAGACTGGCTCACTGCTTTTCCAAAAATCTGGGTGATTTTTTTTTTCTAATGGTCTTATTTACTGCAACTTCTTGATAAAAGAAGGTTTAGTGACAGTATGTCTGAAAAGCAAAAAACAAACAAACAAACAAACAAAAAAAAGGCAGCAGAATTGCTATTTCTTTGGCATTATCTGCAAAATGTGGTGTTTGGTACCTTTTGGGTTTAAGAAACTACTGCAGTGTGAGGAAGCAACATTCTTGTGTGGACCTGAGGCTACTCAGGGCTTCACCTGAGCAAAGCCAGGCTGTTGAACAGAAGTTGTCACTGTACCAGCAGTAGGTGTGCATGTCAAAAACACTGCCAGCACCACACATGCAGAAAACACTTGGGCATTATAGTTTAGATGTTAGTTGGAAAAACCTGATGCAGGTGGTTGAAACCAATCACTTCTATATTTTATGAAAGGTTTGACTGTAAAAAAAGCTCTTAAAAATAAGTGTTATGATTGCTTTTTCTCTATGTTGTTTTTTGGTTTTTTTAGATATAGATAATATGCAGAAATTAGAGTTACCTGCCATTTGTAAAAGGAAAACTCTATGACCAATGTTTAATTATGGCAAAATTATTTCCTTGAAGCTCCTATTACAGGGAAAGAAACACACTGACTGAACTAATAGAAGTCATGAGTGCATGCTCACATTTTAAAAATTAAGTAACTTCATTACAGGTTTTTAGAGGCAATTCTGCCCATGTTGCCTTGGTTTATATATTATGGGGGCTTTTTTGTACTTAAACCTGATATGATATGAAAGTAAAACCAGCTTTGTTTCATGTGCTGAAAATATTTGAAACAATTTTCAAAATACTCTTTCAAATATCTTTTATATCCTAGTTTTCTCTACGGTTTGTAATCTACTGTGACTTCTGCTCCTCCAACTTCATATGGAAGCTCTCAGAATATATCCAAATGCCTAGTGTCCCTCACCCTTGGGAGGTGGAGGCTGTTCAGGTCAGGATGCTCTTTTATAACAAGTCTTGGCTCAGAAATGAATGTCCAGTTGGGTAATAATGGATAACAATGTCCCCTGAAATTACATAAAAATCTTTTCTCTTTAAAAAGCTTAAGAGCAATATAGTGAAGCTTTAACATCAAAATAGTAAATCAAAGAGTGCTTAGAAAGAAAAATCGTGTTGGAGAATTCTTTAGCTTGTGGTTGAAAACAGAATAGCTGAACATTTTTGCTAAAGAGAAGGGAAATAGAAAAATATCATAGAAAATGCAAATTAGACTTATGATATTACTTCAGCAATTTAGCAGCACAATTTAACACAAGGTAAGCAAAATTTTACTTCTGAGTTTTACAGGTGATTGATTTTCCATGGTTGGTTTGAAATAGCTTTTGTTATGGCTATAAGAATAGTGATTTCTAGTTTTATCGACCTTTGCAGATTTTGTGAAATGCATTATATTGCAAATACTTTTTCTTCTACTTGAAAAAAATCACAGAAAAAAACCAGGTCTGCTGTAGATTCAGGAATCCCTTGAACTCTAATGCCTGTAAACAGTCTAGCACTGTGCTGTGGCTGTTATGCTGACTACCCTGAAGCCACCCAATTTTATGAATGTTGAAGTCACTCTGTAATTTTACTGTCACTCTTAATGTAAACACCATGGGCGAGATTTCCTTTCAAACCAACAGCCTTCCTGCTCCTGTTCCTATAATTGCACTCACTTTCAAATATATCTTATTTGAGTGTAGGGATCTCACCAAGACATGCTTAGAGTCCAGCTTTTTCACTGCAATAGGCTCTGAAGTTGGATGCTTGAAGGACATGTATGAGGTTTTTCTCTACCATAACTTTAATACTTAGAAAACTAAAATAATTTCCTGTACATCACAAACTAACCATTCTTTTAAAGAAAATCTAAGAAAAAAGCAAACTTAGAAAATTTATCTTCTGATGAGTAGGTAATTTTTTAATTGTTTAAATGATGTAGATTTGGAAATGATAGTTGTTGAAGACTTGGTTCCCATATAATGCTAATCATGGCTGTCCTCAAAATCTGTAGAACTGCACCTGTTTTCCTTTTTGACTGCTCTCTGCCCATGTTTTTGCTACAACTCCTAATTTCTTTCTCTGGATCCATATGGTCCTTTCTGGACTCTGCAGTAAGATTTATGTCTCCAAGCCACATAGTGTCATGGAATTGCACTTTCTAAAGCTTTGTGTTGCTATCAGAGTCAAATTTAGGGTGAGGGGCATTCAAAATAATACAGGCAGGGGCAGCAAATTCCTACTGATCCATTACTGCTGCCTAAGTGGCCATAGCAGATGCAATTCAGCTGCATCTGATCTGATCCCATTCATCTCCTTTAGGTTTTTAAAGGATTATATTTCACCACTAGAACACTTAACACTCCTTTTGCAAAATTATCTCAATGTTTGGAAGTGTCTATGTTCATGTGCAAGAGTGAGATCAGCATCTTTCAACCTAATTCAAATAGGATTGCTCTAAGATTGTAACAAATGGGATTGCTGGGAGATTTCAGGTTTTTGTGTGGTTTTAAATACTTTTTCTTTATTCGTGTTTTCATATTTTTTATAATGGGATTCAATTGTTCATAAGAATTTCTTGAAGTATTATTGGTTTCTCTTTTATTTCAGCTTAACTTGGCAATTGAATTTACCAACCTTGTTTTTAAAGGGGAAAAAAAAAAAAAGAGCTCTTAGACTGTCAAAATATTTTTCAAGGGGTTAAGTGTTCCAGCAGACTTTCATGAAAACCAGTTTTTCAGTTGTCATCTAATTTGACTAATGAAACTTTTCTACCAAATGCTGAGGTTGTCATATGGGATGTTTGGGATTTTTTATAAGGAATGTGAAATCACTATATAAGAGTATACGTTAGTACCCTCTGTGAATACCCCTTTGGGTGAAGAGAATTGGTTGGTTTTTTTTCTTGAAAGCCTGGCCTGCATTGCCATTTCATTTGTAATGAATGTCCCTTGGGCAATGTCCCTTCACTTCTACTTGAAGACAAACACTTAACAGAAAAAT
>JAOTQP010000680.1:14430360-14445952 GCA_026413545.1 Cichladusa arquata
GTTGTCATCTAATTTGACTAATGAAACCTTTCTACCAAATGCTGAGGTTGTCATATGGGATGTTTGGTATTTTTTTAAGGAATGTGAAATCACTATATAAGAGTATATGTTAATACCTTCTGTGAATACCCCTTTGGGTGAAGAGAATTGGTTGGTTTTTTTTTCTTGAAAGCCTGGCCTGCCATTGCCATTTCATTTGCAATGAATGCCCCTTGGGCAATGTCCCTTCACTTCTACTTGAAGACAAACACTTAACAGAAAAATCATACAGTTATTTCTTATAAATGTTTAGGATTAGTGAAATGTTTCAAAATAATTAGTTTGAAGGTTTTTGTGTATTTCTCATGTACACTTATTTTATATAGGTGTAAAATAGCTTGTACACACATCTACAAGAATAAATGTTGATACTCTGAACGTTCACACAGGGACTGATGATGCATCTTACATCACTGATTTCTGTAAAAGAACAGCATAAAATGTTTAATGTCACAAAAGAAGGTCAAGTGAAAGCCTTTAATTAGATTTTTGCAGAAACTGGATGATCTGCCTTGGAATTAGTGACATTCAGTAATAATTAAAGAGCGTGGGAAAATTAAGTCACTTGGTAGGATGCAACTCATCTTATAGCCAGCATAAGTAAGCATCCCAGTAGTTTAGTAAAGTAATGTTAGAGAATGATTTCTATTAGTTTCTGGTTTTCCACGTACTATTTCCACTGCTATTTGTAATTGTCCTCTTTTCTTGACCTTTGATCTGCTTCCACTAATTTCCTCAAAATCTTTTTCACATTTCCGAGAACTTTTGCTATTTTATTTTCTAGCTTCATGCCATATTTATGGAGGTTCTTATTTACAAGCACAGATGTTTCAACCCACCTCTAGAATGACAGTGTGACATGATTCCACCTGCTTGATGGAAAATCATGGCATGTTTTTCTGACTTGTCCTCACACACAACTTTCTCTTTCAACAAAAACATACATGTTTTCATTTTGCTGTCTCCTTTCTCAAAGACAGCAGCTCTTTGATTTCTCTCCTGTACATCACTGTTTTGCTCAGGCTTTTATCAAGGCATTTGCATTTAGGTTGTTATGATTATCATGAACCAAGATCTATATCTGACGTTGACTGGGGTCATTGCTGGAGACAGACACAGCACAACCCTCTGTGATCCATGTGACAAAAGCTCTATTGTTCTGCACTCTCCTTAAATAGAGAATCTGAAATTCCTAGGCACACATATGTGATTGGTTACAGTCCCAGTCACTCATTTCCTTGGCCAAAGATACATCTGTACTTATGGTTCAATAGATTGGCTGAGATTCTGTGCATTTGCTCAAATCCATCCTATCATTCTCACCCAGGGACCTGCCTGCTTACAGGTTGGTTGAGTTTCAGGCTACAGACTTCAGACCAGTGGCAATATGCAATGTGACAGCTACAAGATAGGCTTCCTTATCTGTGGGAATCAGCCTACCTGGGACTCATGAGCCAGCAGCACTTCATGCCAAATAAACCAGGCATTAACTTAAAACCCAGGGAAACATTTATCAAGTCAGGGCAAGCCTGAGATTTCCTCCCAGAAGTCTTTGAGGTTGTTATGCTAAGTAGTCCCAGTTCTCTCCCCTGATTGGTTATTTGCCACATTGTTTTACATATTCCTAATTTTACATATGCAGAATTCCTGATTTTACATATTCCTAATCCTAATTCCGTTTGTGGTTGGTCTCTTACCCTCAGCCCCTCCCCACACCTACCTTATATATTGCTGTGTCTACCCCATGTCCTAGTCTTTGGAGCTTGTCCCTATGCTGCACTTGTTTCCTGGGCACCGTCCCTGTTTTGTTTTCAATTGAAGTGTTTCTTGTTGGGGCAACTCCAACGTTCCTGCTGCTTTATTTTTGCCACCCTCACCCTGAAGTCAGGGAACCTTAGAGGTTTGTTGCAGCCACCTCACTGCAACACTTACTTATGCAATTAGTAAAGCTTTTCTCCAGTCTCTTCTTCTGGCATCTAGCTGCTGGCTTGAAATATTTAATGGAGTAATCCAGAATACCACTGTATCAAAAGTAATTTGCCTCACAAATGTTTTTCCTTACCCTATAACTTTATTGATGTGCTTTTCCTTCCCTTTTTCATCAAACACAAGCTACTTATCTCTATTTTCATTTACAGTCAACTTTTCCATAAGCAATCAGTCAGAACCAACAGATCAGTCATCACATCCTGCACTTGTGATGTCAGCCTCTGATCTACTCTCTAATCAAGCAAAGAAATGCTCTATTGATTGTTGGGTGTGATCATATTTGCACAAGTACTTCAGGCAGACCTTTCTGGGGATCTCATGCCTCTAAGCCCAGATTTTTGTTTGCATGATTTTTCAAATCCTTTCATATAGTGGTGGTGACAGACTTACCTGCCATATATCCATATTTAAATTTTACCAGATCAACTCTGAGGTATGAAAACTCTTGTAGACTAAACTGTCTTTGCTAAATATTCTGAATTTACTTCAGAAAATGGTTAACAGGAACACAATTACGGTTTTCTAAAACACTATGACTACTGATGAACTTGCAGGGTAATATTATCTCATTGTTAGTTTGTCTTCCAGCATTTCACACTCAGACCCGCTGAAATATGATGCAAAGCTATGTCAACTTTCTTAAGAATTAAGTTTCAGAAGATTGTCTCTTGCCATCTCCACTTTTGCTCTTTGAGACACGAATTGTCCTTATATTACCAATGGTTGTGAAATTGTTTTACACTAAGCCTTTGTGGAGGTTCTCAGGACACCATATTTTTTCATTCTCTTTCAAAAGCTTTTAATTGTTGAGAGGCAGCAGTGGATCACTGTTCTCTTCATTCTGGAGGGTTTTGGTAAATCAAAGCACTGCTATGCAAATGCCCCTATGACTGGAGCTTTTATTCTGTAGTACTTGACAATGGCACTCCATAAACTATTTACCAACGGTCACAGCCCTGATGGAAGAAATGTCCTTTAAGCTTGACTCTCAGGATAAAATCTCTTACTAGATTTTTCCTTGTGAAGTGTTTATTTAATTAATGAAAACAGTGTCTCTGAAAAATATCAAGCATAAAATTACTCTGAGTTTTCAGGAGAACAGTATTGAGTCAATGAGAAAAACAGCACCTAGCTGATTCCTTTTCTTCATAACTTGTCATATAAGAAATGATGTTCAGATTATTGAATTATATTAATGTATATGTCTAGATGATATTTTTGGAGTTTTTAAAATGAATGGGACATTGGAAAGCTAAAATTAACATTGTTGTTGCTTACTCATATTAGGTAACAAAAGCTTATGACACAACTACATTTAAAATTTGCTTTGTACCAACAGGAATAAATTAGTTCACTAGAAGGGCTAGAGTTTAAATCATTCTTTGTTCTTGTTAGCCTAAAAGCTGTTGCCCTTTGGAAAGGATTTAGTTTTATTGTTTTTCAAGTTTTGATATGTGTTCTGCAGGGTTGTTTATAGGTATTTGAGATAAACTATGAAAACACTTGCCTTTGAAATTAGACCTTCAGTATTGCAGACTTTGTTTTTACAAATTCCTTGAGGTAAATGTCACTTTCTCTTTAGTCTGTAGACGATGAACAAATGCATTTAAAATGTCTTTTCGAATGGTGCAAATATAGTAAAAAAAAAAATAAAGTCCCACCATTTACTTACTATATACACATATGTCTATCAGAAAAAAAGAACAATATAGTCAGAGATCGTGAGAAGCTGTTGACACAAATTTTGCCCTCCATCACATTCCTTTTTGAATTAAAACATTGCAATTTTTGAGTTCTGTGGAGGTTTCATATAATACAGCAGATGGCAGGACCTGAAGAGGGTGAAAACTGATCTAATTTTTCCTTCCCTAGCTTAGTATGTAGCTCTTTCCCAGTAACTGTGTAAGATGTCATTTTGAGGTGGTGTGGAAGGCCTGCTGGCAAGAATAAAGGTAGACCTTTCTGCATTGCACAGAGAGAAGGATTTTATGTGATTTTATCATCCCAAGGTGATATCATAAAATGTATAAGCCAATAACTTCTGAGAAGAAAATGTCTAGAGTGTGTAGCTTTAAGTGTTTGTCCATTTATAAACTGGCAGTTCTTCCTTTATCAGATTATACTCTTGCAATTAGGGAGAAGTAAAAATAATACTAGAAATCTTTTTATGCAGAATTATAACAAAAAAGGTTGTGCAAATGGATCAGATATTACCAACGGGAGCCACTCACATAAAGGCTACTGAACTGCTAAATCAAATTTAACTCTGTTTTCCTCACTTATGCAGCATTCTACTAATCTAGCTGAGGTCCATGTTACAGTATTTATGATGTGGAAAGAGAATCCTGATCGTGAGACTGAAATTAAACTGTCTCTTGCCTTGAAGAGAAAAAGCTTGAGTAGTTAGACTTATATAACACTTCCCAGTACTGACAAATGATTATTTCATACTATTCTTCCTTACTATTGATCCTTATTTTGACAAACTTAAAAGGTAAGCTTCTTCAAATGAGATACTTTGAAAAAACAAGCAGTAGCTGAAACATCCTCTTATTAAATATTTTCATCAGACTGACAGGTTTATGACATGCTGTATCTTACCTTTCTCCAAAAAGTTACTTTACTGAAAAAGCTAAATTGTTCATTTCTGTCAAGTGGAGTTACATAAAAAGAACCACTATGTCATTGAATGTAAGCACAGCTAAAATTTTTATGAAAATTGCTTTTAAAACATTAAATCAAATTTATCTTTAGGTTCACTTGCACTGAGAGATGTTCTAGATTGGACTCAGGAAGAGGTTCACGCTTCTCTGATAATATATTTAATAGCATCTAAGCATGTGATTTGGCATTTGCATATCTCTTGTCTCCCATCCTTTCTCCTTTGATTTACACACAGTTCTGCATCTGAGGCAATTTGCAGTAGTTGCTCAGCAGCTGAATATTTTGTGGGGGGAAGTGTTGCTTCTTCAAGAGGTGTCAGTCAAATAAGTAGAAATACACGCAAGGGTAGCAGTACCCATTGTTTAACAATTCAAGTCTGCTGAAGTCAGTAGTGCTGAAATCATCATTTTCAGAACTGAATGTTGTCTCATCAACCCATCACCATGCAGAGATCCTATCTGCTGTCGTTAGTGTGTGCAGAAATTCGAGTTTGCACATTTTTTCCTTGTCTTTGTTCGGTAGGAGCTGGATGAATTCCATTTCATCTCTCAGAACCCCTTTAGAACATTGTCCATTGAGCTTTGCCAGTTCAGTGCCATCAAGAAGTACAACAGAGTTAGCAAAACATACCAGAAATTGGACCATACAGTGCCATAGTATCTGTAGCAATGCCAAAATGTCTTACGACTTTTCTGTGAAGACATATTTTCACTCTTGTCATGCAAACGGTGTGCTTTAGCAGTGACTGTTTCTGTATTTCATGATGTAGCACTTATCTATGTTTCCAGAACATAAATAAATATATATTTATGTTTTATTTATCTCAATAAATAGATATTTGAGGCTGATACATTGTGGGAACTTCTGAAGGTGTGCCTATGCCCTGAAAAACAAAAATATTAGTGCTACTTTTTGTTAGAGTGGGTTTTTGCTTTTTACTGGCCAGTCCACTGTCTGCAGGTAATATTAGTGAAAGCTGTATGGCTGAAGTCATACTTCTTGCAATGTATTGTCTCTGATTTTTAAACCTTATTGTGTCCCTTTGCACTGGGCAATGATCAGTTTGGATGGTACTAGATGAACCAGAGTCCAATCGAGGCCAAATACTGCAAGAGCTCCTCCTAATGGAGCTAACAGAGGAAGAAAAGAGAAGAGAGAAGAAAAAAGAGAAAAGAAAGGGGATAGAGGATGGGGGGTGGGGGGAGAAAAATAAAAAAGAGGAAACAAAAATGTTGGAAAAGGAATATGGGAAAATTTTCCTGCATTAGCTCCTCTGTGTTTCCTAATTTGAACAGTCTTGCCATGTTACTGAAAGGCTTTGGTATTCCTGTGAGACAATGATGTTTGGACTGTTTCAGAGCTAGGTATGCATTTCTTCTGCAGACTATTTTACAGTGAAATCCTTGCTTACCTACTGGAAAAAAGTGCTCCAATACACTTCAGGTGTGTGCAAAAGCAGGTGCATTTTTCTTTTGAGGGAGTGTCTCTGGAAACAGTGCCACACTAAGCTGGTCACAAATGCATCCTTTCTCTGCCTGCATTAACATGCAGGAACTTGTGTGCAAAGCTGCTCTTTTTGCCAAGTCAAATCTGTATGCAGGGAGCATTTACACAATGAAAAGATGGCTGGACTAAATTGAGTACTTGGCTTATAATAGAGACTTCTAGATTCTAATCCTGTAGATCCCAGTGCTTTTTCACTTTAGCTGAATGTGTGCCTCACTGGTCTGAGTAAGGAGGACAACAGAATCTTAATCTAAGATGACAAAATATTCTCCACAAATATGGAGAACGTGTTTTAATTAAAGCTGTCATCAGTAAAAGAGGCTGGCTGGGTACAACTGCCTGGAGCAGGTTGATAGGGGGAGACTGCTGGGCTTTTATTCTATTTCCTTGTTTTATTTCTTTTTAATATAGAGCGGTCACCTTGAAACAAATTTGAAATAATCACATGTTGTTAAAATAAATATTTATTGTAATTTAATGAATTCAGTGATTTCTACAAGCTGTGACTAAAGACTCATATTTTGTGCAGAAGTGTGGTAAGTTTTAGTGCCATTTAAATCAGTGGGACTACATTTGGCAAGGAAACAGATGGCAGTTATGGCAAAAGCAGTTTTCTATCACAATGTAATTGCTGGGCACTTCAATCACATGTGTAAATAAGAGTTCTCTGGTGACTGATGTTTCACATCCAGCTGTGATTCTCTCTGAGGGGCTATTTAACAGATAGACACCATCACAAGCCTGCTCATACCTGATGTCTTTCTGCTGAAAGCTGGATCAAAGAGCCATGTATGGCTATATATTGAGTTTCTTCACCCATTCAGAATCCTGTGATGCATATCATTATTTAGATAATCACTATCTAATTTCCATAGTGAGAGAAGTGCAAGGTAAAAAGCAGGTTTAACACAAGCCAAATCTGTTCACTAACTTCTTCCATGAGTGTTTTTAATTTCTGGGCCAAAATGTGTACATATGTTTGGTTCTTACATATTCCAGAAGGGTGGCTGTGATAAATAAAAATGGCATATGTTCCTAACGTCAGAGTTTGAAGACAGCTGGGGATTTTGAGCTAAATCACAGTAGGCCCAATTCTATTTTCAGTTTTGTTTGAAATCCAGAGCACTGACTGAGCTACAGCAGTGTATGAGGATCTCTAATGGTCTAATATTTAAATAAATAAATTAGACAATGTGAGAAAGGGACTAAATCCAGACCAGGCAGACTACAGCATTGCATTTGAGTCTTTGTGTCTTCATCTGCATTTGAGCATTGCATCTTCACAATTTGAGTCAGAAATGAGTTAAAGGGTAGTCATGAAGTGTAATTTTTTCTGGCATTGGATAGGCATTGAATAATATGTGTTTCTTGGATATTTGTTCATACCAAATTTTAGATCTTGCAACTTGTTATGTCTCATACCTACTGTCTATAAAGAGAAAGGCTCTTCATTCTTCAGTCTCCATTCACAGAGAGAGGGTCTTAGAGTAGAATTATTTAATTATCTCAATTTGAAAACTATATAATCTTTTTCTTTAGTCATTTTAGGAGAAGGCCTCTTCCAACAGTCAGGATACATTCGTGTCATTCTGTTTACACAGTCAATATGTTCAAGGTATCTAGATGATGAACTTAAATATTTACCTTTATTCAGGATAATTATGGTGCATAAATCATTCACTAAATAATTTTAAATGAGCAAATTTGCATAGCTTAGATGTCAGTTTAATTAATTAATCTGTTAAAATAATTTAAAAGAATGAATTAAACTAATGTTTGCTACAATTAACTTGTCGAATTCTAGTATTGAAAAGGGTCAATTCAACCAATTCTAGAATGGTTGATGCAGTAGATGACTTATTCTGATTTCTAAAATAATCATATATAGTAGGACCAACTAATTACATACTTCCATCAATACTTAATTACTATTTGCTTCTCAGTTTCCAGTTCATCCTATGAACTTGGTGTCTTCTACTAAGCAGCAAGAAAAGTAAGGGGTGGGTATTTTTTTTATATTTTCGTGCTAGGACAGTTTACTTTATGTAAACTATGTTACTTTATTCTCTTCTCTGTTTGGGTAAAGGACTTTTTCCTAGTCTGCTCTTTTCACTTGTTTGTGTCCTTGCTCTCCCTTCATCATGTTCCTCTTCATCAGACATTAACTATATCTCCCCATTTTCAAAACACTTGTACAACTGATTCTTAGACCCTTGCAGCATAATTTGGGGGAAAACTATTTGATTTTCTGCAAATTTCACTCCAGACTTTGCATTAAGAACTGCACAATCCAGAGAAAACATAACTATTGATGACAGTTCCAACAACAGCTAACATCCTGGAAGTAAAATAAGATCCTTTCCTGTGCACCCTGTAGGCAAAGGTGTCTTTTCTCTTAGGTGTCCTAATTGCAGAGGAACTGACTTTAGGCTTTTCTGTTCTTTAAAAAATAGAATTCCACTGGAAAGCAGCTGAGACAAGCAAAATCTTCCAATTCCCACAGTGTTAAGACAAGGTATGTGCTGCATAATAACTTCCCACATGACAATAGATAACATTTAATGTCTAAAAGTCACTGCTGTGCCATTTTATAAATAGTGGCCTGAATCAGGCTGGTTGTAGTTTCAGTTTTCAATACAGTAGAAATAAAGCTTCAAATTTTGACTCAGAGGATCTTTGCCAAAGGATTCTGTGCAGTGTTTCTACCAAAATGCCTACTTTTCCTCATTTAATTTAGTAGAAGTGTCTACAATAATTAATTGAGGTGGGCTTGGTTTATAAAGGGCAGTGCAATTATACTGGTTTAGACATATGAACAAAGATCAGATTATCAGACTGATTCTCAAAAAAAAAAACTGATTAACGCAATTGCAAGTTTCATTGCTATAAAAACACTTTTATTTAAAATAAGTGTGCCATTAGCTTTACAAAAGCAGTGAGCCTTTTAAAGACTCCAGGTCTGTGTTAACAACTCTTTTCATGAGTCTGCAGTTTATCATATACTTCTACTGTGATTCAATTGCACTATTTCATATAATTTTTGTTCTACTTCTTCCACTTTTGATGACCCCTCCTCACACCCTGGCTCTGCTTGAAGGACACCTGCTTCATCCAAAATTATCTAAAAGTGAGATGTACAGGAGACAGCTTTTACAGAACTGTCAACTGAGTATTTTTTTTTCTATCCATAGCAGATAGTGCTTTGGATAGAGAATTGAAAGAATACTAGGAAGCTTCTGAAGTTGTCGCCTGAGACAACCTGTCAGACTTCATGGTTTTGCTGTTTTTTGTCCACAGTGTAAAAGGCAGCATAGTTTAAAGAGCAGTGAATGGTGATAAAGACACCACATGCCGAATTCTCACTTGTCACATGATATAATGAGACCTGTGCAGATAACTCAGTTTTCTGTTCATCTATTCAGACACACCCATTGCTCCTACTTATTTAGACACTCTAAAGCTGGAACTCTTTAACCACGTGATTATCTAGCAAGTAGTGTGTTATTTTAGTTTGCTTCAGTTTTCAGGAGTTAATTTATTCTCTAGATGTTTGTGGTGTGCTTTCATAAGCATGACATGTCCCCATATTTCCATATATATTTCAGTTACCTCACAGCAGAAAGTCTTATGAACATTACATTTTACAAGATTGACTTGTTTTAGTGATGAAAGTGTTTGTGCTAAGATTCAGTTTGGGCAGAACTTGAGTGGGAGTCCCTAGACTTTCTTTTGCAGTGAGAAACTTGCAATGTCCAAAAAGGTGTGTAGGCTTTGAAAGAGAGAATACACCCTGAATACTGAATTGCACTTTTGGAAACTGAGAGCTTGGAGTAAGGCATGGCAGATCCTTTTTTGCATATACCCTTCACTGTATCTCCTTTAAATGTCTTATCAGACTCACACTGCTTAATCAGTGGTTTTCTTGGTTAAAGCAATTCTGTCAGTCTCTTCTTAGGTCCCCAAGGAAATTCTAACCCTTTAAAGGTAGACCACATGTCTGTTCTTTTCTTTCCATGGCACACTTTGAGCTTTTGAGCTCACTGAGCCTTTTTCCTAAGTCCTGAGAGCTCAAACCAGCACCAAGCTGACTTAAAGCCAGTCCCTCCCTCGTCCCACAACTTGGCTGGGAAGATCATGATGTACCAGTTTTTTCTAAACACAGCAGCAATTTGAACTGAAGAACAAGTATGGCCTGCAAGATACAGGCTCCTCAATGCCATGTGTGATGATTGGGACTCCCTCATATGAAAATTCAGTTTTGTTGTTGTAGTTTGACATTGGGAAGAATTTTCTCTGAATATCTATGTATGAAGAAAAACTAAGAATTGCAAAACAAGGTTATACATTAAGTACAACTTAAAATAGGAAATATAATTTTGAAATTAATCGTAATCATTTGTGTCTTGATCCTGTTCTTGGGCATTCCCAAAACTTCTGTGCAGCACCACTGCCAGGGCAAACCTGTTTCTGATCCCAGCTAGCAGCTCATGTGTGATTTAGCAGATACTTCTATTTGTAAAATAAATGCAGCTATGATCAAATTATATCGATTTACCCCTTCTCAGACAAGCTTTCTTCCTTTTAGAAACAACACGTTTACAGAAGAGCCAGGCATGCATACAGAAAATTTCATCTTGGAAATCTTTGGCAAGCTATAGCAATAGCTGTTTCTGCAGTGCCACACTGTAAGATTCCTGGTTTAATCCAGAGGGTTTGGAGAAGGTCATCCAAAAAGCATGGCATTTTAGAAGCTCATCTGTTCTTTTGCAAAAGTAAAAACTTCCACTTCTTGCCAAATTCTGCGTTTTTGTCAGGTTCTGCTTCCATTTCACTAAGCCGAGGAAAGTGAGCCAGTCTTATTTTAAAAATTGACTTCAAGACTGCATTCAGCAAAAGAAACTGCTGGCTTTTGGTGTTTCAGATACTTTAGATGGACAAATTAATGCAGCAAGAGCGGTGACTTTACTGTATATCTGAAGATGGTGATAGTTACTAGCCCATTTGTAGTGCAGGGGAGATGAGAAGATGTTGGGAGCTAATTCTGCAGCAGCTGTGTTGGAGCCCGTGGGCAGCCACCCCACAGTCACGCTGGGCGTGGGAGCAGGTGCTGTGTCTGTGCAGAGCCCTGAAACAGTCATATGGAGGTGACTGTCACATCAGCTAAAACCCACAAAATAAGGATTACTCATTGCTATTTTTTTAGCACAGCTCACTCTTTTCCCAGTCCATGAGACAACAGGTGTTTGTTGTTAGAGGCAAGCCATGCTCCTGCTGGATGTCAGAGAACAGAAAGTCCTAAGAATAATAATTTTTCACCATGAGCTACATGTCAACACTTCTCTAAATGGAGGAGCTCTAGTTCAGTTGTGTTATAGCATTTAACATGGCTTTCTCAAAGTGTAGAAAGAGCACAGGTACTCAAATGTGGAAATATCAGTGAACTGATCTAAAGGGATCCTAAAGGTTTGTTCAGTGTTAGGAGCAGGCAGAGGCATTTGGCTTGGCAGTTCAGTGGGGTTAGACACCTAATACTGAGATGGCAAAAATGCAGTCACTGTACAAAATTCATATCAGCTAGAAGAGAGTTTTACCAAACAAAACATGGAGACTTCTAGAAGAAACAATGTTGTTGCTTAGTTTTTATGAAGGCAGGTCCTTTTGTCGCACAAATGTATCATGTCTAAAATTTAGGATAAGAATATTAAGGTATATACTTGTCCCCAGAAAGTCTGGTTTGTAATATATGGGAGGATGATTTGTAAGGATAGTGCAGAAGGCAATTTCCCTCAATGAATTACAGCTGCACTGGTTACTGAGGTGTGGAAACAGCCTTGCCCATCCGGTTGGGATGGGTGTCATGAAAGAGTGGGTGAGCTGGTCATCAGTTAGTTGGAGCTGGAGCTTGGGACCCAGAGTGTGCTGCAGTTGGGATGGAGTCTGCTGGCTGTGCTGTGAGCAGGAAGGGACATGCAGTGGTACAAGGGACAGACAAGGTAAGATGCCGTGTGAGGGACAGACAGGGTGAGGTGGCTGGGTAAGGGACAGGATGGAGTCAGCCAGAAGGAAACAGGAGACTTGCAGAGAGGAGTCAGTGCTGTGTGGAGCAGCTGAATAAGGAAAGGAGTCAGTGCTGTGTGGAGCTGCCTGAGAGAAGTCCAGAAAAGGCATAAGAAGTTTTTAGTAAGGGACTGGTGATGGTTCCAGTCCTGTCCATCTCCAAACTACATAACTAACAATAATATAATGTAGGATGGTGCCAAATAGGGTTGTTGCTGATTCCTTTTTATTTCCAAATGGTAATAATTTCCCATTACAAGATGAAAGCCTTAGAAAAGTATACATAAAAAGTAAAGACTGGATTACTTTTTTTAACACTAGCAGCTGGCTGCCATTTCTTTCAGTACTTGACTTGTTTCTTTAAAAAATGTGATTTATTTGGAGGGGATTTTTCTGTGGCACATTGTTTCCCCTCAGGCTATCTCTGAGTCCATAGCACTGGAGATGGTGGTTAATGAAGACAGATGACATTCCCAGCCCCCAGGCTACTGTTTTCATTTTCCAGTACCACTCTTTGCATCAAGGAATGAGCAGCAGCAGAGGCATTCTCTGCCAACAGCAGGGTCTTTGTTTTGTTTCCCAACGTTGTTCCTTAATGGGAATATAAAAATTTTGTTTCTATAATTCTATGCTGTAGAAACTTTAAGGAACAGTATTAATTGTAAATATAATGGTGAAAACAACCATGACTAGCCAAACTAATGAGCGTTCCTCCTCTTCTGTACCATTTTTATCATTATTTGATACAGAGTGATGGAGTAGAGACAGGAGTGAGTAAATGAGTTTTGCTTCTTTGAAATCAGTGAAACTATACAAATGGAATTTTTCCTCTTGTGTGAATGTTGGTTAAGTATTTTGTAATTTTTTGAGGGTGGCAGACAATATTTGTGTTTGCACAGCAAACATCACGAGGCTTTGGGGGTTAAGTGAATGGCTGGAATTTGGCTTGTGGATAAATACCTTTACATGATTTTCAGGATTTCAATATTGGCCACTTAACTAGGTCATTTGTGTCCCTCACACTATATGTATACCATTATTTAGTACCTCAGATGAAACTGTGGTAGAATTTATTTTAAAAGAACAAGAATAGTGGTTTTCTAAAAAATTACACAGACATGCTGAAGTCACTTGAGTTCTGTTTGCTTTCTAACCTAACTGATCTAACCTCAGATACTTAAATATATATGTTTCTCTTTAAATGTGGAAAATACAAAGAATTTATTTTACTAGATGTTCATATATATGAATTTGATTCCATGAGCACATTTTTGTTAATATTTTGTAACTTTGATATTAACATTGCAGCTTCTGCAATTTTTCTCATAATAGGCTATTTACTAAAATACTCATGAAAAGCAAACATAAAGTTGTCAGCTAATTAATTTAGAATATACATGCATATTCATTTATGTTCACTTGGCAAAGTTAAATTATATAATTGTTTTATACAATGCAGGATTTAAAAGACTAAGACTGAAAGATGGAACTCTGTATTCAAAAATAATTTTGCTTCCATTTCATTATGATTTTGTAGCTTTCTGTCAGCTTCTCATTTTCTGAGACTTTTGCTGTGTTCTAATTGCATATAATTAATTTACTGCTATAAGTAGAACACTTCAAGAAAAAAAAAACTTAGGATATTTGAAGTCTCCCAGAGAATAATCATACTTGCTTCCTTGAATCTAAGCACTTCAAAGTTAAAAATTCAAAGATGTAAGAATCTTTGAAGAAGGACCATCTGAGAAATGTGGAGATCAGTCCACTGGAGATCAGTCTACCTGTTCATGCTTTCTCCCTAGTCCTACAGAGATACAGGAAATTGAGGGATAACATTGCATATAGGCATGTAATCATCTTTGAAGCTTGAAATCCTCTCAAAGTCAATGATAATTTATAGCTGACTTCAATAGAATCACAATTTGATCCACTTTATGAACTTTCTAGTTGTAAAAAGGTCCATGAAATGAGGAGTGTGAGGGAAAGCCCACTCAATTCTCTTTGGAGGAGTAAAAGCACCTAGCAGTATTTTATATTAAATAAGATTAAATATTTAAATAATAATTTATGTAATAGATAAAACCCAGCGTGGTTTGGAACCTTGGTTGCTTTGGTCTTTCTGCAATGATGAGCTATCTACATTTGCTCAAAATGACTAAAGCTGAAGAGTCATTTTGCTGGTGATGTTTAGAAGCTGCTGAATTCCTAGGATTGCCATGCTGAAATGCTGGATCTCTTCTTTAAGGAAACTGGTTAGGAACACGAAGTTTTTTTCTGCTCTGTATATGTAATCCCATGAGAAAAAACTCAGTTAAAATATATATTTTAGAAAAGAGCACATCTGGTTGGAGAATGGTAAAAGCAGCAAAAACCACAGTCATGTTATAGGATTTTTCTCCACTCCTGAAAAGTTTCAATTTACCTACTCAAGTGACTTATCAACTTTTGGCAAACACATTTTTAAAATAATTATTTTCTTCCCTTCTTTTACACCCCAACATGCCCCTCTTTCATATGGGGGATGGGGATGACACTTAACAGCTAAAATCAGGAAACCAGGGAGGCTTTTGTCATGTTCTCCATGATCACTGGTATTTGAGATGGTTGTTTTAATTGCAAAGGAAATAATTGGAAAATTAAATCAGTTATAAATCAAAATGTTGGGTGAGTTGTCTTTAAGTGGTGTGCGTGAATAAACTTCCCAATTTATAAGATGTACTGTAGTGCTTTTTTGAAAGTTCCTTATCCCTCTCTGACTGTTTCCCACCATTTTCCAGTTCATCTATCCCCACCATGTGCTAGCTCTTACTCTCTTCTGCCCATCAGAGAGTGTGGAGATAATTGTGAGGTTCAACACGACCTTTGCAAGGTGGTGTTCTTGAGCAAGCTGGAAAGGAAACACAATGAGGTTCCTCCATCCTGAGTAGAGCTGACTATCATGGTTTGAAAAGTTCCTTTCATGAAAAAAAATCAGAGTCCAGCTATATTAATTCAAGAGATAAGGCTGAGTAAGGTTTTTAGTCAACGAAACTTCTCCTGCATTGGACTTTGCAGGGAACAGACTCAGTATCAGCAGAGGGTAAAATGCAATTTGAAAAGGGTCCTTGATTGCTCAGCTTTTTCTAATGAATTCTACTTCAGGTTATTCTACTTTCCACATTAAACTCATGAAATAAATTATTTATTTCAGGGCTTTTGGACAGGGAAAGATCACAAGACATAACCTTGGATATGTCTCAGCCTTTTCCAAATTCACTAAATTAATTTTTCTGATTTCCCTTCCTCACCAAAGAATGGAAGTACAGAAATAATGTGTAATATTTCTTTGAGATCAAAT
>JAOTQP010000680.1:14462826-14495419 GCA_026413545.1 Cichladusa arquata
TGGGCTGCGGCTGGCAGCTCTTAGCAGGACTCTGTATACCCACGCCCTTACAATAAACTGCAACTTTAAGACCAGCATATACAGAGCGCCTGAGTTTGTCCCTGAGGATCGTCCATCCCGATAAAAAAACTCTCACATGTGTCTTCATGCCATGGGCTGCTTTCTGTGCTTCATTTCCCAGCTGCTATGGGTGGGAAAGCCTTTTCTGCACCCCTGGTTCTTCCAAACTTCCCCACCTGAGTTCAGTTTCTAAATGAAGATATCACGTTTCAAGTTCTGTGGAAGTTGCAGGATTTTCAAAACGTTTTTATGCTTTTATTCTTTGATGTTGTTATGATAGAATACTATTTTTAAAGTTGGAATGGAAATATAATTAGTGAACTACTTTACTCTTCCTGGTATTTGAAGGATTTTGTTGCAGTTCTTTATTCATGCCCTGCAAATTGTACTACAGATGTAACAATTTAACAACTTTAGTTCTTTCTTGCAGCAGTTCTGAGATACTTAGAAAACTAAAAAACTTGTTTCAGCTTATTTGGGATATTATATTTCAAAGATATATTCAAAGGTGTTGCATTTGAGGCTATGAGACAGCAGCAAAAAGGATAATGCAACATAGTTCCTCATGTAACGGGGAAGCAAAAGAGAGAGCTTTATTTAAAGAAACACTACAGTTATATATATAGGGTAGTTTGTGCAAAACAGAATAAAAAAGACTCATTGGTCCAAGAAGGCAACACCTCCTTGAAAACATGCTTTCTGCAGAACATCGTGTCTCCAGTAGGTGTTTAATCATTGTTATAATTTCTTGTCCTTGAGCAGCCTGAGAAAGGGCTGCTTTCTTGGTTCCCAGCTGTATCCAATGACACAAGGGCACCAAGATTTATGTGTTATTTCATTTTTTTGAATTGATGGTTATACAGATTTCTGTCCCTTTATTCACTGAACATAGCAAAGATTTTATGTAAGAATGACTATGTAATTTCATTTTTCATATCAGAGCTTCTGTCTGCTGAACCTTTCCTCTTTCCTGGCCCCAGAGAGCAAGCAGGACTGTACTGAACTCAGTCTGCTTGCAGCTGTTTGGAAAAATGGATCTCCGAGTGCAAGATATTTACATCAAATCACATGTCCACAAGTTACCTTGACAACTGCACTGTCATGTCTTGAATGTGTCTGGCAAGTTCATCTTCACTGCACCGAGTGTTAGTGGAGATGAACAGTGGTCTAAAATAGATCAGTTAATGAACAACATCCTTACGTGGTACTGTGAAGAGCTTGAATTATTAGTGCCTAATGAGGAAGCAATTTCTCTTTCCTGAGATGCAATCTAATGTTCTCTTTGACTTATTACTAGTGAGCTTATGTTTCTCTTACTTAGCAGCAGAAGAAAGACTTATAACTTCTATTATCTGTGGTGCTAAGTGGGCTAAAAGATGAGTTGTGCCTCTGTGTATATATGCATTCATGCGAGATGTTCTGAGACTTTGTTTCACTGCCATTTTGAAATGAAAAAGCTAACTTGATACATAATGATGGAGTAAACCCAAGAGTATTTACTAAATAACTGGCTTCTAAAAGAAAAAATGAGAAATTTGTGGGTTCTTGAGCCTGTGAAGATAGCAGTTTGAAAATTGTGCAGTATCATATATTATCCCTTGAGACTAGGAAATTCTGTTCTCCATCTAATGACAGTGAAGTACAGCATTTCAAACTGATGATCAGGCATTTCTTTTTAAATGGTATGTGCAAAAAGAGGTAAAATACTTACAATTTCAATAGCTTTGACTATAAAAGTCCCTAGCAGAGGAGTTCTCAGCAAAGCTGATGTTAAAAATTCAGAATTAGTTTTAGTTGCTAATCTAAACAATATTATGTAAATCAAATTTAATTATACTGTAGTCTAAACCACTGTTCTGTGGTTTAGAACATGCACATGTTTATGCACATCTGCATATCAACAGAAAGCCACTGCTTGGTTCATAAGGTGTAAGGCTATGCAAGTTTTGATTGATTTCCGGAGAAATTGCGAAACTAAAGCACAGCTGTGAAGGGTGCAAGAAAAGATCCATAAAAATAGCTCCTGTTCAACAAGAGCTTCAGAGGCTGCATTTCTCAACAGTGACTCTCTGGCTTTGCCATGTTCAGCCTAAATTGGTTAATTCTCTTTGGCAAAGCCAGAGGGCCCAAAGCTTCCTGCCATTGCAGTGCCCTGAGGCAGCAAAATGAGTGTCAAAGCAGCTTGGCTGGGAGTGCTTCTACCTCCTGCCAGAGGTGTTCAGCAGTCCCATCTGGATACCACCAAAGACTAGGTCACATAGCAGAAATCCCAGGTTCTAGCTTTCCTAAATGGAAATTTGTTTCTTTTTTTGTTTGTTTTCTTTTCTTTGTTTTTTGGGGGGTTTTTTGTTTGTTGTTTTTTTTAATATGTGCTTGACTTGGGTTCATATCTCTAAAGAATATGAAATAATATAAGAATTTTACAATAAGCATTTGCAAGCAGTGGATAACCCTAGGGACCAGCTGTATAAACTTGAGAATCTTTTAGATTGCCTTTTCACTGCATTCCTTGAGTGCATGTATTCACTGCTGTAAGCACAATAAATTGTTGCTGATCTCAACAGTAGCCTGTAAAAGGGATTAGGAAAAAAATAAAATAAGAATTTTCAGAGGGCCTAAAGGTGTCAAATGATGGCTACCCATTGATTAAAGCCTTTTTGATGATCCCATGATTCATGTTATTGCCATTGTCAGATATATTTTATTCATAATCTGATTGCTTTGGAAAATTCAAATGGTAGCGGATAGCTTGAAGTATTTTCAGGTTTCTTTTTACATTCAATTCAAAAAAAGTTTAAAAGCTTTGGACCCATATTTTCACAATGAGATTTTTTAGCTCTTGTGTGCTGCAACACGTCCAGATTCACACTGTTCTCCAATGCCATGTCACACACAGCTACTTTACCAAAACATTTCTGCAACCCAGTTGCCTCATGATTGCCAGGAGGTCTATAGGTCTTGCTTACCAAACACAGTTCTTGCTGGAACAGATTCTCTGTTAAGCCAGAAGGACACCTGTGACAGTATCACTGTCATGATGCATGGCAGGTAAGTCTGGATGACAAAGTAACCAATCTTCCTCTTCAAATGAAAATGTGTAGTCATAACAACATA
Source organism: Cichladusa arquata (assembly GCA_026413545.1). Lineage (NCBI taxonomy): Eukaryota > Metazoa > Chordata > Aves > Passeriformes > Muscicapidae > Cichladusa > Cichladusa arquata. Next base: position 14,466,001 of record JAOTQP010000680.1, read on the forward strand.
TTCCCCTAAAACCAAGAAAAAAAGAACATTAAAACTTTTATTAATCAGAGGTCTTTGTGGGAAGCATTTTTGCATTACATTCACCCCTACTATAAAATAGAAGACCTCAAATGAAAATAAGTCAGCTCTGAAGAAAACACTTAATAAACTGGGTGAGTTTTTAAATTTTTATCTAATAATACAAAACTAGACATTTCTGGGCAATGTTAATTAAATTTACATATTTTCGTCTCTGCTGAGTAGTGAATGAAACTCTGCATTAACTGGTGGCTGTTTAAAGCTCTTGTAGAAGGTCTTATTCCATTAGAAGATTAAAAGCCACAACAGCATACCCCTGTAAACATCATCTAAAGACTAAATCAAGACAGCCTCCCAAAAGTGTTTCTGTTGGGCCAAGATTAAGATGTAATTGCTGATATGATGGTTTTTGCATTACCACTGTCAGTGCTTTATGTACTCTGAAGTGTCCCTGTTCTGCTAATTTAGTACCATAGTAAGTTATTATTCCCTCCTGAAATAAATGATTACGACAGGAATAATACACAATATTTTCATTAGCACTAATGCTTTTGGAGCTACAAAATTGTAGGAGCTGGGTACTCCTTATGCAATGAAAATTAATTTGTTTTTTTACATAAATAAATTTTATTAATACTTTTAATAATATATATAAATATATTTAATATTCGAATATACTTGTCATTCCGTAAACCTTTCTTGCCTGAGGAGCAAAAAATGCTAATTTTCAGATCATTATTTATATAATTTTAAATGGATTTTGGAGAATAGTATATTCTCCAAAGATTGAAAAACCTATTGCTTTGGTGGTTTTGGTTTTGTTTTGGGTAAGGGGTTTTTTAGTTTTTTGGTGTTTTTGTTGGGGGTTTTGGGGATTTTTTGTTTGGTTGGTTTTTTTTACTGGGCTGATTCTTCTTATTATGCAATAAACTTAAATATGCAATCTTAGGAATGAAACAAGTAGATGTAACTGAATGAAAACTTCTGTCTAGATTAGAGATTATGTGAAATTACTGTAGTTCTATTTTAAAATGTAGGCAGCTGGAAGGAGAAAACTGTTCTTGTATAGGAAAAGCTTAAACCTGATTGAAAATCTACATCTAGATATTGACTACTTATGCACAGAGCATGTCAAATGCCCATTGCTGTATTGAAGGGTCCAGAAGAACATTCATTTGAGCAATCTTGCTCAATTTCTAACCCCAAGGAAAACTTATTTATAAGATGTAACAATACTCTTTCAATATAAAAGACAGTAGAAAAGGGAGAAAGAGAATAAATTTTAAATTGAGAGGTAAAGCAAAGAATATACAAGGACATTTTTTTATTTTAAAAATAGGAGGGGCTGTAGTTTAGTGGGAATTATTACTTGAATTTTGCTCACCTTTCTTTAACTTTGACTGAAACAAACTCCTTCTCCTCTGTACCAGAGATTATGATCTTACAAAAGGTGCCAGTCTTAGCTAGGAGAGCCAATAGCTTAATTTTATCTACTTAAAATATGACATGGGAAACTATTTTAATGCAATCAGATATAGAATGTGCACAACAGTATGCCAGAATTAATTCAGTGATTGTAGATGGCAAGCTAAGAATACAGAGTGAACACAGCACTGTACTCTGGAGCTTTATTTAGCTGCCTAAATTATCAAAGTATTTTTAACCTCTGGAAAATGAGAACAAGATCCAAGACATAAAGGCAATTAAAAAGACAGGGATTACTCTAGTCTATTAAGCACTGCAGCAGGTCTGAGCTGGGAGTCAGATAAAGGTAATGCTGGGAGGAGTGAATATACTTAATACATAAAATATGCTGAGATGAAGATGTTGTCTAGATGCTGAAAAACAGTACAAAGAACTAAATGGAATAGTTACCAAAACTAAAAACAATCCCATTAGAGAATCTTTTTAGTATTTACAAATTTACAATCCTCTTTAATTACTACCTGATAAGAATACACAGCTGTGGAAGAAACATATTTATTGCTTGCAAATTCAATGTCTCAAAGGAAAATTCTTCATTATTTGCTTTAACTTTATAGATAATAATAGTAAAGAGTTTCCTCAGGTAGAAAAGGAGGCAGAATTCAAATCTTTGAAGTAGCATGGGCAAAACAAATTGTTTGTTTCTTCACGGAGATGCATAAAGAAAAGCTAATGGTTCAGTTCTGTTTGAAAATTTCCTGTCTGCCCTTCTTAACAGTTCATAGCACGCTCCTCACACTATCTAATTACCCTGAACCATGTCTGGCATTTCTGTTTGGCTTAGTTATGTTCCCTCACGAGTCTTTTCTGATTATCCTGCTGCCCTTAGAGCACCTGCAGCCAGCAGGGAGCAAAGCCAGCCCTGCAGTCTGGCGAGGTCTCTGTGAGAGAACCTCCCAGAGATGGCCTCAAATCCTACTGACTTTCCAGCAAAGGGCAGTTGGGATGAATTACTGGTTGCAGAAAAGCCAATGGCAATATTTCCATCTGTGGGGAGGTCAAGAGTTCCCCCTTTTTACCTGCTTGTTGCACAACTCAGTGCTCAGCAACGGGAGCAGTTGTGTTGATGCTGTTCTCACACAAAGTTCCTATTATTGTCATACCACTTACTTTTATATCAACTGAACAGAAGCTTCCAAGCAGTAACCTAGAAACTTGTCTGTGAGAGCTTTTCTTGGCTTAATAGAGCATATGAATGAATATATTTTAACAAGCGAAATAAAAAATTCAGACACAAATTACAGTTCACCTTAACTCACTTTCCCTTAAATGTTCATTGACTTTAACAACAACACATTAGGAAATTTGGTTTATGCAGTTTTAAGATGACTTCTCTCTAAGTCACAATGTTGGGTGTATCCAAAGCAATACAACCACTTCACCTGAAGCAGTGCTGCTTTTGGTCAATGGACAAGTCAATCTGGTCAACAGAGCTCTTGTTCATGCCCAGTGCTCAGTTTCTTACTGTATTTAGATCATCTGAATTGTTAGAAAATAAATTTTTAAAAATTTACATCCTGAAACAAGCACTCTGCAAAGTTAAAAAATAAGGGACTGCAGCCAGCTTCAAGTTACAGGTATATCATACTATAAATGTCAGCTGTATTTCTGCATCACATTAAACTTTTGGAGTTAAAGCTGGTGCAAGCATTAAAGGAAATCATGTTTGGGTGTTTCAGATGGTTTTGAGTTTGATGACAGTTTTTTTCATTCTCTAAATACTTCCTTGAGAAACTAAGTACTTTCTTTTAGTGACTTGACTGCCTCCAGAAATGTGGTCTTTGAGGATTCATATTGTTATGCTATTTTTATCAGCCTATATAGTAAGCAGATAATATGAGAAGAACATGAGGAGTGCTTCTTTATTACATAAATTATTGTTTTTTCTGGCTAGATCTGTAGGAAGCCTTTTAATTGTTCAAATATTTTTACCACCAGCTGAAGTAGCAAAATAATTCCAGGCTGTATTATCTTTTCAGAGTCATGTTTTCCTAATTTGAAGTACATACATTATAATTTACCCCTCACTCTGATGTGTCTGTATTTTTTAATCCTGCTCTGAATTACATCTTGACAGTTAAATATCACCCTTCCAAATTTTTTTCCACAGACCTGTACTGGACTGCACAATTCCAGAGTCCACAGTTTGTCCAAGCAGGTCGTACTGGTTCAGTCGAGAGCCATCTTCAGCCACAACCACTGACCTTGCTGGTTCCCGTGTCCACTCATACACAACCTCTGCTCTGGTATAAGCATCTAATTTAAGAGAAACACATTGCATTTCAGCCTTGCACTCTCTGCTGCCTTATGGCTTTGTCAGAACAATGTTTTGAGCAGCAGTTTGAATACTTAATTCTCTTTAATTATCTGTGGAAACCCACAACTATCTTACTGAAATTTATCTATAGGAAGTGCAATTGATTCTTACAAAATAGCTAAATATCTGCTGTAGGGCTGGATTAAGGTTGGTCCTTTATGGCATGAAAATATTTTTCTCTCATATATATCCTGCCTGTGTAAAGAAGTGAGAGTGAGAAGTGGAATTTCATGAGCATGCAAGAACCCCAACATTTTTTTTAACTTCTAGCTATTGAAAAGAAAGATGAGCCCCAGACTTTTCAATTTTTCATAGTGTGATGTTGTCTGGGCCTCTCAAAGTCCTTCTCAGAGTGGCTTCAGTGATCTTCTCCTCAGCCTGGATGCAGCTCCCCATTTGGTCATGTCCTTGCTGTAAAATGGATCTAGCCAACAATTCTGAGTCTACCCAGGAGAGAGTGAATTTAACTCACAATTACTCTATTTATTTAATTTTTTTCTTCCTTTGGTTATTTCTGAATAGTTCTCACATTCAAGACTTGAGTTTGGAACAAGGCAAAAGAAAAGTACTGTGGGGTCTCCAAGCCCAAGCATTCTGGTGTCTTACACAGATAATTCAGTGGCACCTACACATGCCATTGAGGGGCTTTGTGCTGTTATTTATGTTTTTTCTAGAATCGAGTTACACATAAATGTTTTTATTCCTAATTCTGTAGTAAAATTGTGCTGTCATTTTGTTTGGAATCTGGCAGCTCTCGCTTGGAGCAGTTGGGTGGGAGTTAACTGACTACACAGAGGCATCTCATGTAATCCTTCACACCTAAAGAGTATCCGAAGGCATGAATGGGAATGAATGTATGGGCAGAATCTGCATCAAGCTTGCACCCACCAAAGGCAGCTGGAGCTGGATGGGACATCTAAGGGATCCAAAATGACAGTAGGATTCTACCTACAAGGTGAGAATTTCCCTTTTTTCAGACTGACAAGCAGGAAGGGAAAGGGGGAAATCTGATTCACTTGACTGTATTTGTGAGTTAGCAATTTTACCTTATCAGTGTAAGAGATAACAGCTAGTAATTGAAGAGTTGATTGGGTAGAATGTGCTGGTAAATTAATTGCATGGCATCTGATTCTGCATTATTAAAACTGAAGGGTGCTTTTATCTTCAGGCTTCATATTCCCTAAGCACTGTAATATATCTTGGAATATGTTTTTGGAGTCAATGGCAAACGCAAATCTACATCTTAATAATTCTGACTTTAAAAATAATAGCCAGAGTAAACACAGAAATTGACTTGCTAATGTAGTCACATAAAGACATTAATAAAATTAATTTTCAAGCATTTGTTCTGGAGTATGAGAATAGTTTGGAAGAGAGAGGAGTGCTTTTCTGAGCTACTGAGAACAACTGGGTTGGTTTAGAGTGAAGGGGGTGCACTGGGCAGTGCTAGAAATGAGCTGCCAGGTTTGGTGCTGGATTCAGCTGCCCCCTCAGCTTCCAATTCATGCTGCATAAGCAGCAACATGCTCCTGCCACTGCTGGTTTCCAGGGTGGCCTCAGTTTTAAACTGACAATCAGATGTTTGTGGTAGGAGTTGAGGAGAGCATCTGCCTTTCTGATTTTGTTTTGCCAACATATGGCATTTTGTTGTTCCAGAATTTCTTCAGCATTTGTCACATTGGATTTACACTGGAATAACCTCTAGCTTAAGCTGCCCTTTGGCAAATCACTTTAGCCTTGGAGCTGGGTCATTTATTGGTCTCTACAATATTGGCAGAGTCCACAGGAGATGTGCAACTCCTTCATTGTGATGCTCTTAGGAATCCAGCTTCAACAAGTGATGAGTAACAGCAGAGAACGTAAAAAATCTCTTATCCAATTTAATCTAAAACAAATGGAGCTAGGCAAACACTGCCTTGGGGAGCTAAGTGTTAGATTGTAGTCTGCACTTTAAGCATGGATTTTGTGACAATTAAATGCATTTTCCACTAAATTTTCCAGTCCATTAAGATGATTATAATTAATTGCTTTCATTTGACAAAAATGTCCAAAATGTATTTAAATATGATTCTTACTTAAAAGTGGCAATTAATTATAAGATCTACTCTTTTTTTGTGTTTAACAGTGAGTCCCGCTTTTGTAACTTGCTTGGGTCCAGCCATTTGTCCTGTTGGAGATATTTCTACTTATATCAATAACAAAATATTGAGAGAAATATTCTATAACCTGATAATTATGGCATATGATCTGATGAGAAAGAAGGGAGAGATCCAGCTTTAAGGGCTGTTTGCAACAGTGAATTCTTCAAGCAATGTTTGCAGTAAAACCATTTTACAGAAGGAACTCCTCCATGTGTATCCCAGATTAGGATCTCACCTGAATTTAGTGGGTGAATGAAAAGTTTCCTTGAAAACTCCTTGATTTTGTCTAATGATCCTTCCAGGCATATGTAGTTACTTGTTTTTTTAGGGCCAATTTTGAACAGCTGCCACAGAACATTAGTGTTCAAACAAAGAAAAAATAACGAAAAAAAACAGTAAAACATGACAGGCCACAGCTGTACTCTGAGCTTAGAATGTCAGTTTTTGCCTTTGAGTGGTGTGAGAAATGCTCTTTCTATCAGAAATATCAGTGATGTTTTTGTTCAACTAAGAAAATTACATACATTCCGAAAGTATTTTTTAAGGATAAATAAATCAATTTAGATACAAAAGATGCTGATACACTTGCATGTTTTCGGCTGTCTTGTTCTTGCCTTCTGGTGTGGTTCTGGAGTTTTATGCAAACCCACATTATGTATCCCTTTTATTTAATAATTTCTGCAAATCGTGGTCATTTATTCAAGTGAGGCAAAGTCCTTAGTAATCTGGAAAGCCATGCACTTTGTGAAAGAGTACACAAATTAATCTGGGACACAGTGAGCCAGAAAGAACTCAGTGTAGGAAAAAAACCAGGGAATTCTGTTCATACTAGGGAAGGTCTGGTGTTTGGGTGATGGTTCAGTGATGCACAGGTGTGGTGATACGTGTCTTTTCAAGTCTATAAAATTCAGTCTAGTAAGTCAAATTTGTTTGGAAACTGTTTCTGGTTTAAATTGTCATTAGCATTTTTTGCAGGATTAGCCATCTCCCTGCCTCTCAGCTCCAGCACAATGCCTGCTTCAGTGAGCACATCAAAGGAGATTTGGTCCTGCAGCCACTCCTGATCTCACTGGGATCTCTGGTGCACAGATCTCTTATTAATCAAGAGCACACTGCAGTATCTGTACTGTTATAAACTGGCGTAAAGCTTCCCCCCACTTCACTCTGTTTCACAAGATATTTGGGAAGATTTATTTGAAGTGCTCTCTAAGAGAACTTAACATTCAAGGAGCAAACTATTCTTGTCAGTTTTACTCCAAGGTTATATGAGCTTTTTGCTCTCCAAGCCTTATCTGGGAGATTAGCAGCCCTTTAAAGACAAAACATTGTTGCTGTCTCATGGCAAACGTAGAACTATTCAGCCCAAAGTAAATTATCACCTGTCGAGTACCATGTGAAGAATGAATTGGGTTTTCTGTTTGTTGACTTCTAAAATTGATCAAGCCACGAAGTAACCATTATCAGTGAAACGACCTATTTCTGTTAGAAAAAAGTAGCCATTGAGGAAACAATTTGTACACTATTACATCTTCCGTATATTTTAACATCCTTGTTTGTGTTAAATTAACTAGAGTAAATTAGATCTTCACGGTTTATTTTTTCTTTATATTTTATTTCTAAAAATATTATGTTTAGTTACATATCAGGTTGGTTGCTACTCAAATTGAAGTTTTGGGGAAAATTCTCCGTTTACCAAAAGCTCTGTCAGTTATTGCACTGATTCCAATTACATGACTTTATTCAGTATGTTCTCTCATCTAGGGCTATGTATGCCACAAGTGTAAGGACTCTCTTTGGAGATTTCTGAGATTTTGCACTTCCAAAAATGTTCCATGAGTATATATGAGTATCTTATACATAAACTACCAAGACTACAGTAGAAAAACTGTTTTCACCTAAACCAATTCAGTTATCCACAGCGTGTATTGCTTTTCTTTAAGACTGATTTTGGGTTTTAACATAACAAAGCAACTGTAAGATTAACAACATTTTCTATGTAGCAAATAACTTTTTTAGATATTTAGAGCACTGTCATTTTCATCTTTGGTGAATGTCCAGGCATCACACTGTAGGATATTTAAGACACATAAGGGACGTCCACAACATATATATATATATAATAATAAAGGTACAACCCTGACAAAAATGTGAAAAATACACAACATTAAAACCTTGAGGTTTTCTCAGTTGCAAAATATTCTTTTAAAGTGGCCTAAAAATGGGAGAAACCTCAATTTAAAATAAACTTACAGCTTCCAAATTTCAAGGGGCAAGCATGTGCATCCATAGGAAAGTCTTCTAAATGCATTGGACATTCTGCTCTCACAGTCAATCTATAATGGATTAATGAGCAAAAGGACACATTTATTCTGGTTTCATAGAAATAGCAAATAGACTTCTATTAAGACACATAGCATAAGTACAGCACAGTATCTGTTATGTGATTAATTAGCAGTTACAACTGGGCCTGAATTGTCTGGCTGAGGGTGCAACTGCTCTGCCCCTCTGCCCTTCCTCAAGGTACATCAGAGGTGTACTTTGATTTGATTATTAGTAACTGCAATCGTTTCCTTCCTGCCATCATTAAATTGGCCCATTCTGGATGCTCAGACATTTGCTGAAATCATTTAATTGCTATCAGCCTGAGTGCAAACATGTTTCTCAATAAAAAAGATTAAACGAACTACAAACAGTCACATACCAAACATCAGCAGAGAATGAACAGTAATACTTGAAGAGTAGGCTGAAGATTGCATTAAGACACTTGCAAAGGTGAGGAAATAGGAATGGTTATGATCAAAAGAAGAAACACATGTGAACAATGTGCTGCCAAGATAGTGTTCCTGTGGACTAAATCCCTGACAGCTGAGCATTTAGAAAGGCAGGAAAAATTGACCTGGACTTGTGTAGCTACCAGCCAAGATGATTCTACTTCAGTCTAGCCAGTCTTGAAAGATGTTGCAGAATAAATTGAACATCCCAAGTCCCTGGAGCAAACACTTGTACTGATTTTAAAAACATCTTTAATATTTTTTAAAGAAAACTCAGTGTTCATCTCTGTACTAAGTTATTCATCTTGACTTGAAGTCAACAGAATCCCTTTATACCTTGTTTTGATTCCATGGGAGACATAAAGGGGGAATGTGCAGCTCTATAGAGACAACATACCCATTTTTATTTCGTAGTTTTTAAATCCAGAATGTTTGCATGACTGTATATCATCATTACTTCAAAAGGATTTATTTAACTCCTCTAACGACTGGACAGCTAAAGTTCAGTTATCCATGAAAACAATAATATATTTCCAATTAAAGCTGTCAGCACAAAAATAATTTTTTCTCCTAACTTTCCTAATGCTTTAATCAATGAAAAAAGAAATGTCTCTTTTTATGCTGTCATGCTTTATAATCACAAGCACAAGAAATATTAAGAATGGTCCATGGATTCTGTGTGCATATGTTAGTTCTTAGAAACAGCTTTCTATAGGATCCAAAGATTAAAGACCTTTGCACACAATTTAGGATTATATGAAACCTTCAGGCTTTATTATACTTGCTGATGGAACCCTTGAGAGCAATGCCAAATTAAGATCCTCTGCAAACTGATGTATTCCTAATACTGTAAGCACCTTTTTAAAATCAAGCATTAAGATGCATCCAGGGGCTGTAGAGGTAGCACAGCAGGAGAGGGAAAATAAGCACTGCAAACAGCTTAGTTTGCCCATCATCCCAAGGCCTGTTGTGAAAATAATTATTAAGCCAGGAATTAGGAATATTAGGAAAATTAGGAAACCAGTTTCCTATTTGGAAAATATGCTTTCACAAGTTAAATTTTAAAACTAAATGAAGGATGTAATATTTTAGGGCTCACCTCATTGTATATAGCAACGTCCCATCCTCTGTAATTCGTAATAGTTTATTTGGCATTGTCATGTTATGAGCCACTGACTTCTTTCCATTGTGGAAAAAGGTATCAGGTGTCCAAATTTTGCTGGCCATTAAATTATTCAATCGGAGAACAGTCATTGGTCCTTTGAATTTTAATCTCTCATCTTTCCAGCTTTGGCGGAAAAATACATCTATAGTGTATTCCTACATCAATTCAGAAAAAAAGGAAAACACTTATGATATCATATGTTACAATATGGAAACTAGAAAAGTATGTTCTTACCATTCCCTAGAAGCAAGATGACTATTAATGAAATTAGTCATTATCAGAATGTTTATTTACTGTATCACTTACAATGTACCTGAAACTGGTTATTAAGCAGCTACAATATATTACCTTATTCAACAGAATAAACATCAGGAAGTATTTCAAAAGTGCCCATGAGTTAGATATAATAAAATGGAAACATAATTCACCTTTTCCCCACTTGAACTGTAATTTGGAGCTGCAGGTATGTGGCCAGTATGCGTGGCACAGGGAACATGTGTCAGACTAAAATGAGCCTTGTGAGATGGGATCTTACTAAAGCCTTTTGTTCTGAATGTCTCCTTAGCACACACATGTAATCAGCCTGCAGAGAGTTCACATTTCAGTAAAACTGAAATGGTCTGATTGGTAAGATGTGGGATGGCTCATTGGGCTAAATGGTTGGACTAAAGGAGCATGAGCTGAGGACACCTTTTGGCCAAGAGTTACAGTCTGATTCCACACGGACTGGGCCAGTGGGGGAGAGTAGCAGTGGACATGGGGACAACCAACACTCACTATAAAATGAAAGAAGTATTTGTGACAAAGCAACAGAAACCAAGTTAAGAGGGAGAGGGTGAAAGTAAGAAAGATATGTTGGAATATTATACATAAAATATAGATGTATGTGGGGTGAAAATGTGAAAAACTCTGAATGCAGTGCAGCACAGCATTTTCCCAGGGAAGAAATCCATTCTCACATGGAAATTCAGTATGGGATTATCCTGACCCTTCCATCTTTGATAAACTTTGATTGAGATAAAAATCAAAAGCAGTTATCCAAACGTGGTTCTGAATTACTCTGAATGAGACAGGGCTGAGAAATGGAACCTTTGCTGAGATCTCCTGCAAATGGAGATGCCAAATCCTGAAACAGAGAACTCCTCTAGTGAAGGCACACAGAGAGTAAAGAGAAACATTGTGGAAGGAGCATGCAAAATGTCTCCACAGCAAATTCCTTTAGATTTGGGCTTTTTCTTTTTAACATCAACACTACAGACTGCCCAAGCTTTTCTGAGCTATTTATTCCTTGTGCAACTATTAGCAAGAAAGACTGGTGATTCTTACTGATGTGTATTTTCCCTGCTTTTAGGGTATGAAATGTCTGAATAAATTTTTTGTTGACATGGAAATGTAGTTACTTGGGGTGTTCTAATTTTGGGTTTGTTTGGTGGATTTTTAAATTTAATATGATTTTATTTATATCCCAGACCTGTGAATCATTTGGGCGCAGACTTAGTTGTATTTCCATTTTTTAATCACTTGCTCAGTGAACTGCTGAAGCTTGAGTTTATTCAGCTTCAGTGAAAGCAGTTTGCAATTATAGCCAATTAATTGCTTTAGAATTTTGCTGGGTCACGGCCTTAGGTTGAGTTGTGACAAAATCCTTTCCCAGCTGTGCAGAAGAGTAGAAGAGAAGGAGGTGTAAAAGACGGTATCCATCATTAAAATTTTGGATTTCCTCCATGTTTTACTAGCAGCAAAGAAAATTTCCTCCTACACACATGGGAAAGGTAAAAGACATGTCCAGAAGGTGACATCATTTCAGCATGCAGGTAAGCCATTCCCATTTTCAGCTGCAAAGGCTGTGAGTGGGAAGTGGTACAGGTTGAGAAAAGAGAGTCTGGTTTTTCTCTTCATACAAACACAAGGTTCATTTGTTGGAAAAGGACAGGGAGTCAGAAAGATTTGATAAGGGTCCTGACAGCGTAAGATAAAATTCAATTAAAAAGCAACTGGCAGGTCATGCCTGGTGCAGGCTGAATCTTTCCCTATCCCAGGTCATCACACCATATAGAGTGAATTAATTTTTCTGAGATATCTCAGCTCTTCAGCTTTCACTACCCACTTAATTAATGAACATTAATTCTCCTCAAATGAATCCTGACAGACAGCTGATCTTTAGGGCCGAGCCATCAGATACTCTGATGAGGGCTTTCTTCTATGCAGAATAAGGCAGCAGAAGGATTTTCTCTAGACTATGCACCATAGCAGTCACCTATGTGCAGACATATGAGTGACGTGGAATTTGGAATAAATTCTCCACAGCGGAGACTCTTCATTCCACAGCGTGCAAGTTAAAAAAGAAGATTCCTATCTGCACTTTGAATAAATTATATGGTGTTGAATATTTATAACACTTTGACTTAAATGTTCTCTAATTTACTCTTCTAATACTTCTCCCTGGAGATTGTTTATTCACAGGGTAGACCACTCTGTGATCTATATGAGGTTCTGTACAGGAAGATAGTAAAACACATCATCATTCCTGAAAAAGGTCATTCTACAGAGAAACTGGGAATGAAGGCTTACTAGAAAAAAAAAGAGGTGTCTTTATGAAAAAAATTATTTTGAAATGCTTCTTATTCCAATAATATACATTAAAAAATTTCACAAAAATGGCAGTTTGTATGAGAATAGCCAGGGATTGGTTGTTCGGCTCATTCCACCACGTGAACATGCCTCAAAACCTGCAAAGCTCTTCCAAAAAAGATGACTTTGTTTTTAAAAGTGCTTTTCTCCCATTTAACTTTATTCCCAAGTATAAGAACAAGCCAAGACAGCCTCTTTATAAAATAACAGGCTATGCCTATGCCACTCATAGAAGTATTGAGAGTGGGTAGAAGCACCATGCACAGAGCACATTGCACAAGTATACAGTGAAATTATTATAAACTCTGTATTCTGACAAATTCTTCAATTTATCTTTCTGTCTCTGATTTCACACCTAGTTCTTCAAGCAAAGGTTTAACATGAGCAGGCTGCACACATGTTACTTTTTATGGGAGATGAGTAGGAGTTTTACACTAAATACTTTCCTGTGAATTCTTTCAAAATATATGAACACCTGCCTCTGTGTTTCTTGGTCACACATTTTATTAAGAGGATGATGAATTCTTTCTCCTGTTTAACTGACTGAAAAACAGGAGTCAGCATGGTATGGGTATCATTGCATTGGTTGCAATTATAAATTTGACTATGGTTTTATAGCAATTTTCCAAGCAATCAAAAAAATAGTATCTTTTCCTAAAGTTCACTTAGAAAAATAAACTGTCTTGTAAAAGTTGTTTTTTCTGGTTTTCCATTCATTAACATTATTGTGAGTAGTCAGAAACTTGTAATATCCTGGTGTTTAAGGCCTGTCTACATTTTTAGTTCAAATTAAGCAGCTGACAATTTTGTAGTCAGAAATGGAACTTGTTCCCTTTTCTCTACTTAATTTTTCTTTTTTTTTTTTTTTCTTTGAATCTTTCTTTTGGTAAGTGTGTTTATCTAAATGCTAAAGCTACAAGTTTGAACTGCTTTCATTTCTTCATTTAAATTAGGATGTTTCTAGCATTCATCCCAACACAGCATCCAGCAGATACTGGTGGCTGCAGACCAGGCTTTACCCCTCTCAATAGCAACCTACTTGTGCAAACCTCATTTATATGCAAAATTTTAAATACCTTTCCCATATTTCTACACAAATCTTAGTATCTCTTAAGACCAGGGCTCACAACATCTTCATTCCATTTTCTGAAAATCTCCATTCCCTTCAGTTATCTGGCAATTTGATTTTAATATTCATTCTGTAAAGAAGTGACACTAATTCTCTCATTAATCTTCTCTTTTGAGCAGCCAAGATCTAGGAAAGTCGCTTTCCATTGATCAGTAGCTTTTAATATAAAAATACAGGTTAGACTGTACAGATGTCACACCATAGGCATAACTGTTAATTGCATTTTAAGATGATGATCTTTCTTGGCAAATTGGATCAGTGATGTGCCAGCAAGGACCTAAGCAATCACTCTCAGAAGAATATGGATCCAAATCCCAATACATTTCATAATATATTATGTAGCAAATATAAAGTCTGTTAAAACACATTATTAAAGTCACTGAGGCTTCTAATTTCAGGGCCTTAAATGCAGTCACAGCAGCAGGAATGGTAGCACATAAATGCTGATGGCATTTCCAGATCAAGGGCTTAAAGAAAGCCCAGCCTTAAAAGGGGTAAATAAGTTATTGCATATATCTTTCATCCTCCAAATTAAAAAGACAAGAGAAAATGAGTGCTGTAGAAATATAGGTCATCACTTACCATATCATGGTCTGAAACAGGCCCAAAACTGGTGACGAAGATGTCAGTCTTCACTTCAGTTACACGCTCTGATGAAGCAGGAAATTAGGACAGTGAGTGTCTATAAACAGCCTTCATTAGATCTAACCACTACCAATTCTCACAATAAATAGAGAAATTATTGGCTTTGATTAGCCATTCTGAAATTGGTCTGCAAAATGATCCTGAGAATTTACTGTAGAAGTAATTTCACGGTCAATATTGTCAGAAACCGTTTTTTTAATCGCAGTTTTTCCACAGAAATTTTTGAGATGCAACAGTACAGCAGCTGCAGTTCCACTGTTGTGGAAATCTTTTCATTCTTTGTCTGATAAATCTTCTTGTCTGACACTATAACCAGTGCTGGATATTGTACACAGTACTCTATAATCTCATTGGGTACTCAGTTTCTGGGCAAGCTGAAATAAGATCTCCAATAATCAACCCTGGACTTGTGAGTTACACATTCCATACTGAGTCCAAGAACACAGAAGAAAGAAACAGAATACATTATGGTGTACACAAACATGAATATACTTTATTGGTAAGAGTTAGAAATGGCTGTATTACCCTTCACTTCAATAAACAAAAAGGAGTTAAATTTTTTCCAAAAAAACATCAGCTAAACTTCCCTACTGAAATCATCTATGTAAATGTCTTCTGAAAGTAAGCTCTCCAGTCCTATAAGCCTAAATGATAGATTAGTATAAATGATACTTCAGATTTCTGTAACATGTACATAACAGATTATATGCATATGCTGTGTCATAAAGCTGGACACCTCTATGGTTTCCAGGATATCCATTTTCTCCATGGCACAATGACATTGGACATTTCAGAAGAAATCAGTGATTTTAGTGGTCACAGGTGCTGAGATGCCTAAACTGGTATTGATCTCAAGAGGTCAAACATCTGACTTTAGTAGATGGACTGGCAAAAGACACTTGGAGAAACACCCAACTTAACTTCCCACCCTCCTCTCCTCTCCCTCTACACACACACAGAGTATCAGCCACTTCTGAGCACACTGGTATTTTCTAGGGCACACATAGCAAAATATTCACCCAGGATGGCATATATCAAAATAACCCTGTTGAATTAAACATAGCTGCAGGGAGTAACACCACCTGGAGGCAGGAATCCAAGCAGTGTGGAGTGCAGCTAACCCCATCAGCTTTCCAATGTTTTGGTGATGTAAGTCTGAATACATTTACTATTGTGCTCCACAAGTGAGCATAGTGATTTTGGTAGGTTTCAAACATGGAATGAGTGACAACATTTCTGAAATAACGTTCAAAAAATAAATAAATTGAGCAATCTGGAATACTAGAAGTAATCCTAAAGAAAATACTATAGTACATGTATATTAAGCAGATATGCAGCAGACAAAAATTTTCCTAAGACTAAGAAATATATATGTAGTGATCTGTATAATGTTATTTAAATATTGCAAAATAATTAATGAAACACGTGTAATTTAATACAACCATCTGATTTCCAAAGACTTTGGACTGTTTAAATACAATTTGTTCCATCTGACAAGAAAATTCACACTGGAGGGAAGTAAAATATGGAATCAGGGTTATGCAGCCAGTTACAATATACATTTCTGTATCTGTGCAAAAGCTCTAATGAGAATCAGTGTTCCACAATGCTCATGCAGGTCTTTCACTTTCATTCAAAAAAAGTGTGCAACCACTAAATATATAAAAATGGAAAGAGTTTCTTATAAATACCTAGTATTGATAAAATAAAATATGTCCTTTTGTGAGACAGCAAAAATCAAAAAGTTCTACTGTTGGTAGGAATGCTGTTGATGACCCATATTCTGTTAATAAATTGATGCAAAAATTAGTTGGTATCAAAAGTAATCTTCAGGACTCACTAAAATGATGACATTTCCAATGTATTATTCACAATCAGGGAAAGTAAAACACTGTGATGTGGCTGAACTGCTTAATATTCCTTTTATTCTTTATATCTGTGACTGAGATGTACAAAATACAGTGGCTACTGAGAAAAGCACTCAATAGGTGAAATTTCCTCCTTAGGTGTCCAGTTGAATTAATACATGACCTCATTGTTACTTACAAACTTTTCAATTAACTTAAAGAAATGTAAGTATTTTCCTGACATCTAATTTTCTCTGGACTTAGAGAAGTTCATGGTGAGAATTTGACTTTCTGGAACTGAGAGAGGCATATGGTTGTTCAGAAATTACTTGGCTTGGGAGGACAGGATTCTGTCTTTCAGCCCATGACTGTCACAAAAGTTCAAGAGGCTGTGGTCACGTATGAAGCAGTGGGCAGAAGAAGGACAAGGAGATTCTACAGGGTGCAGTAAAACATTGAGGAATGGACACCAGCTACCAAATCACCTTTTCCTAAGACTGAGAAACTGATACCATCCTGAAATCCATCAGCCTTTTAAATAGTGAAAGGTGAATCTCAAATGGCTTTTAAAGACATTTCATCCTTGTTCCTCACCCCTCTTCTTTCCTCTGAGGCATTTTGGGAGACAGAAGATTCTGGAAGCTCTTCAAACACAAAATGATGATCCTTAGGAGTCCCAGCTCTGAGCAAGGTTCTGTTTAATATAATTCAGCTGATTTGCCTTGCACAAACACAGAATATGCTCTTTGAATCAGCACCATATTATGTGGTGCTATCCTCAATTCTGGCTTTGGGAGACATAGTCATAGAAGAGAGGTTGGGGCTTAAGGAAATCACTTGAGGACATAAAATGGGTACTTAAGACTTCTGCACTAAGAAGGAAGATTTCCAAGGGAATGAAAAAATAAGTGACCTTTTTTATTTCTGTATAATGTTGCAAATAATTTAAGTGGCACATAAACGACATGAAAATTAGAAAAGTCAGATTGTGAACTCAGAAGAGGTTATGTTATCTTCACACTGATTACACTTTTGCAGTGCCCCTAATCCCTTGAAATGCAGAAAAACCAATGTACAGACCATCAAATTATTTTTTTTCTTTGGTGTGTACCTCACTTTCAAGACCAATGAAAAAGTGTGCACCAAAACAGAGAAAAAGATTAGCTGCTCCAAAGCCATACAGAAGTTTTGAAATTTTTGTTTACTGTTTTACTAATTAGATGATTCAACTGTGCTTTGTTAAGTGCTTCAGAAGTTGTGAGTCACTCCTGCACAGGACATGTGTTTACTCATACAGTTGGAGCTATATATTTAGAATCAAAGTTACCCATGTTCAATTTGCATCTTGATTGCCATAGGAAGGCTTAAATTGTGCTTCAAATGATCAGAATGCCTTTTTCAGGAACCACAGATCCTGAGCTCTACTCAAAACCTTCACAATATCCATGAGAAACAGGGAAAAGTCTTAGTTATTGACCAAAACAGGCTCAGGTAAGGAGCTGAGTGGATTGCTGGAGAGAAACCCAGCAGTTCTAAAGATGCATTAACTATGTCTCTTGACTGTGACATCTATCTCATGAACCAGGAGTAAGTAATATAGAGAGATCTGTGGAACATGTAACAATTTCAGTAAAAAGCCCTAAGGAAATTGATAATGACTTACTGGTTTGACTACAGGCAACCACAGGGTCCAAGCAGTTACTGAGCAGCAAAAAAGCAGCTGAGTAGCACAGCCAGACACTCTGGGACACAGCTTTGGGCAAATGATCCACGTACAGCTGTGACAGCATCAGTCAACCTCAACTACTGTAATTTCACCGTTTACAAATACTGTGTTTTGCTAACGATGCTAGACTAGCATAAACTCAAAATTAGTAACAATAAATATTTTTGTTTAAAGTCCCAGGGATCTCATTATTGCTGGAATTGTGATTGGATTATAAATTAAGAACAAAATAAATACAGATTTATTTAAACAGCAGGAAATAAGCCTATTTATCAGGAGAGACCATACATTAAATATTTCCCTTTGTGATCTGTCAGTATTTGAGTGCAAGGTTTATTTGAATTGCATATTTTGGTGGTTTAAGTTAATTTTATTTTTTGGTAAGGCACTTGTTCTTCCTGTATATCTCATATCTGTCTGTGCTATAATTATTAATATGGAGGAGACATTTCCTCTGGCTTTGAATTAAAGGATTTTTGATACCTGTACAGTGTACACCTAGACTAATCAGCCCAGCTGTGTCCTGTGAAGTATTTTGATTGAAGAACCACAACAAATGCACTCATAGATATTTTGTGCTGCTGCATTAGTAAGAGCAGAGAGCAAAAGGGGTAAGAGTGAGCTGTCCTGTGATCACCCACTGCAGTCTGTGATGAGGTTACTGGGACTTGCACATGCCAATTAATAGCTCAAAGCTGCTCACATCCTACCTACCTGCCTACTCTTGTATTAAATCAATTTTCCTAGGATTTTCTAGGGCTTTTTTACAGTTGTCTTTAAATTAATCTGGTGCACATGGAGTGGAAAAAAAGATGAAAATCAGTCCCTTCAGTTTTACAAAGTTAAGTATAACACCTGGTCCTTCTTTACTTACAGAATAATGAGGGGTGAGGTCTTTTCGTTTAGACTAGAATAATTTAACTTTTTATTATGCATACAAACAAAACCCTTATTTTCCCTAAACTTTATATTAGCTCAGATATGTTAAAATCCAACAATTTCAATTGTGACCTCAAAAACCAAGAGGAAATTTCATCATGTTTATATATAATGTTTTCATACAACTGAATCTTAAAATCGAATTAACATAACACTGTGAGGTTCATTTCCCCATCCCTTCCACTCCATGGAAGTAATAAATTGCCTGAGATTGACTGATGTTCCACTTAAGGACAGCCTCACTCAATTTTGATAAACATCACACAGGAGACATTAGTAAATACCTTTTACTGACAGCATAAAATAGGTATAATTCTGTTCAATATTGAAGTTGATAATCTACTTGGGGTGATCTATGGAGCATTCAACCCAACAATAAAACCAAATTTAATTCAGGAAGATTCTGGTCAAATCAAACCCATTGTTATTTGTTCAATATTAACCTTTCACTACAAAATCCCTCTCAAAGGGATAAGCCACATTTACCTTTATTCTAATTTAAAAGGTCCCAGAGCAGGTGGTATCCTTTAGTTTTAGGGAGATGAGATGTGCTGTGCAAAGGTGAAAGTCTTAAAAAATCTGTAGCTGGCCCTGATTTCATGTTGATGAATCTTATCACCAAATACAACCTGCTCTAAGCAAGTCTTCCCCATCTCCACTGTGGCACTTCAAACCTGCTGTGGCAGCAACCAACCCAGGGATCACCTCTGTGCCCCACAGAAAGATAACCCTGAACAAGAGGGTTATCCATACACATTTACCTGAGGAACTTATTTTTTCCACTCTTCTTCATAGCACTTCAATTTTTTTTAACTCCCACTCTAGACACAGCTCTTTACTAGACAGATCACTATGCACTGAAGTGAATATTGCTTCTTATTTTACTCCTTCCCAGTACTATTTGATCCTTTGGTTTTTTTTCAGGACTGTGTATTTGAATAGAGATTAGCATCTTTATTATTTAGGCCATTTTTGATCACCTCTAGTTCTACAGTCCAGGTAGTTTCCACAGAAAATTACGCCATTACCTCAATGACTTCTCTGGGGTTTTTTTTTCCCTAATGTCTGACATGATTTCCTCTTTTCAGCTTCAATATGTTACTCTATGCAAATCCTTCTCCTTGCTTTTTGTAAATTATAATCCTCTCACAGAGTCAATAGGTGTTCTCTAGTATCATTCACAACATTTTTACATTCATTTTGGAAGTTCTATTTTCCATGCATAAATAACTAAATGTAACTATTAGTTCATGTTAATGGATGGGTACAACAGATGCTATTTCCTAGCAGTGTCTGACTAAGTGACTAAGACCACATATGAAGGAGGCAAAACAAGTAAATAACATAATTTATATCAATAATAATTGATAAGAAGTGAGAATGTGCTAATGCATTTTAAAAAAAGAATCAGATTAGATTTGTGAACTATGCCATTTTTTTGAATAACAAGCATATTCAATCACTCTAATTTTTCCCTGTGGGTCAACTCTACTGTTTAATATTTTGGTTAATGAGAAATAATTCTTTCTTTCCCCCTTGTTTAATGGCAAACTGCTCAGAGGTTCCCATTTAATTTCAGATATGGCCTTATTGGGTTTTTTCATCGGTAATTTCCATTCCCATACTATGGAGCATATATGATTTTTCCTTTTCCTTTTAAAGTAATACCTCAAAAGAAGATAAAAAAGGCAAGGGCAGAGTTAATTTTGATATAGCACTTATTCTATGCATGCTCAAAGTGATTCAAAATTCAACACCTCGAAATTTTTCATTATCTTAATACTCCACCTTTTACCCTGGCTTTCCCATGAATACACAGTATAGCTGCTACAAGGAATATTTGTAATGAGGTTTCTACAGAAGGTTGTTCTTGGCTTCATGGTGTCTCATCAGCCACACCAGAATACTTCTACCAAACAGTAAAACTGCTCCCCACACTAACAGGATGTGTGCAAACTTGGGACTGAGAAATATCACGGTGTTTGTTTCAAAAAGGATGAATTTACTCCTCTAAATAAGTAGAGCCAAGATCAAGATCAAACCCCTTTCACAATTCATTACAATTTTTCAGTAACTAAAGATAGCTTTTCATCACTGAATTCTTCATGCATACACATAACGGCAAGAAAGGGAAAAAAATAACCTTACTAAAGAAACTGTCATCTACCTTTTATTCCATAGGTAAGAAAGAGAGAGAGATTGGTCTCTTCTCTGTTTCTGTTCATGCACACAATTCTGTTTCTGCAGGTGCACAGATCTGAAAACCTGCACTACAGGAGGAGAGGTCGTACTGGGAGAACCAGAGTTTTCTGCAATGCGCCCTTTTCTGTCAGACAAAGTAACTGCACTGCTCATCATTTTACCTCACCTGCTCTTTCTCAGAAGGCATAGAAGGAATAGAATAGGTAGTTTTGGATGACTGGAAGAGTGCTATAATGCACTCAGTGATACACAGGTTTACTGTGCCTAATAGCATGAAGTTTGCCAACATGACATAAAATGAGGGTCTCTGGTCTCTCAAACTCTCCAATAGCTACATCACAGCTAATATGGAAGGAATTAGTTTTAGAGTTAATTCTATATATCTAAAAATATTGCTACATTGGTAGATTTCTTAACTTTTGCTTCAGAGTGGATAAAAATTGTGTTCTGATCAAAATATCTAACAAGAAGCCATCACTGACGTTGGGAAGAAGAATGAAACAACTACTTTTCCATAAATTTTAAAATTTCCAGTATCAAGTTATGCTATGATGGAAGGCTACTGAACTTCCAACTCCAAAACCCATGATATATTTTATATATTGAATTAGATTTCTCACTGGATATTTTTATGCATGGAACAATTCAGAATACATTTCTCCATTATACCAAGAATCTAAATCAACTGTCAAAATTGAGTTGTCCTGAGATGCTTCACTCAGATTTAGATACCTTAGGAAGAAGGTATTCTTGAGCACACACTTTATTGTAAGGTGCTACCAGGACTGAAAACATCAGCCTAGGTATTTGTCCATAGTTTTTGAAATCTATAATTTATATCTTTTGAATAATGCTTTATTCAATATTCAGAAGAATATATCCGCTTCTTACTATACTTGATTTCAAAAATTAATTTACTGCCCACAATTTAATTTGATGTGGGATTCTTTCTTTAAAGCCATGATACTCTTATTTCTAGTGTTCAAAGCTGACAAACATAAGAAAGAAATTTGCTGAACTGACACCATGAAAATATAGTATACTGTGCAGCAGGAAAATTGGATATTTGAGGTTCCTGGTTACAGGCAGGAACAGGGAGCACAATTCAAAAACAGAAAGATGCAAAGATTATTTAAACTTCTGTAATCCTTAGTTAGAGAAACCACTCCAATCCCTCCTTCCCTCCACCCTATATCACCCATCATTCATTGTTGCTTTCAAAATCCATACAGATTGCTATTTAACTCATGAAGAAATTAATTTCCTTTCTGTCAGAAGTAACTTTAAACTGGACCAGATGATTCTTCCATGAGCTCACCTTTGAAGAGTGCAGTCAGAAACATATATGTAAAGATACAGACATAAGAGTTGATACTGATATGCTTAGTTCTCTAAATTGCAATCCAGAGAGTGAGAGAAAATCCTTTCCCTGCATCTCCCTTTGTTTTCCCTTCTAGTATCACTTAAAAAAATCATGATTGCTATAGAACTCATACAAGAAATCATCATATGCTCAGATTTTTCTTGTAGACATGTACCAGACTCAGTTTACAGAGTCTCATTCATTTATTGCCTTCTGTGCTTTATTTACTGTGATAGAGTAGCTGACTGAACTCTGCAGTTCCATTAAACAAAGAGTAAAGGAGCATTTATCTACCCTAGGTCAAGGGTTCACAAGAAAGCATGCAATAATACTGGTAATAAAAGTAAAAAATTACTCTTATTTTGTTGTCTGTTACCTGAAATTGCACACAAAGATTTGCAGACCAAGACATTTTAAATGTGTTAATTAATACTTTTTATCAGAATTTCATCTTTAGCCATTCCTCAAAATCAGTGAACTCAATTTTTTGAAGAGGCTGGCTCACAATTCAAGAACAGTTGCAAGATGGTAGCCTCAAACCACAAAATAACCTTACTCTCAATTCCCTTCCATTTCATCCACAGGAGATGATATAAGAATTCCTAATGTAATACCCCCTTATATTGCAGTTCCTCTGAGAGTGATCATAGGAAAACAGTCTGAACTGTATTTCTGTGGGGTGGGTTGCTCTGTTTTATTTTATCTGAAGAGTCCAAAAGGAAAAAAGAAGAAAGACATCTGAAAGAAGTAAAGCCAACCTTTCTATGCACTGGAAAGAATAGATTTGAGCTCATCCATTTAGAATTTCCATGTTTGTGAACAGTAAGCTTTTAAGACCCAATTTTGGGATCATGTCACAGTAGAACAAATCAAAGAGTGAACACAGGGATGTTGACGAAGACCAGGCTTTGTAACAATGTTTTTATAAGGACATAATTGCTGTGTGTTTTTATGCCTTTTTCTGAATTCAGCACCGAGAGCAGAAGAAGAAAGAGTTTTTTACCAAACCGAAAAAAAAATGTTACACAAACAAATCCTTACATAACTAAAAAAAAAAAAAAAATCTTAAAAACTTCTCTGAGACAATCTACTATTTCCACTTTAAAAAAAACCCAAATCTTCATGAAAATGGTCATAGATATATGGGCTATTTAGGCCTCATTCATCAACTTGTCATTTGTTAGATCATAGGTTGTATTTTTTTCTCTTTTATTCTTTATACATTCAAAGTTTTGCTACACATTCAGAGGTCGTCTTGAATTGTGAACCATTTTCTTCTTCTTTTGGGCAAAAGTGTGAGAAAACCAAGTAAGCCAAAGACAGGGAAGGCTTTTGGGGAAAAAAGGCTATATATCAACATTACTTTATGTGTATACATAAACAGAAGTGAAACAAGTATACTATGGAAAAAATAACAATGTTTTTACTGTTTTTCTCTAGCGTGCAACATTGAAAATGAGAATACAACGCACCTCCCAGCCCTGGTCTCAGGCGGTTGTCGTAACCATCCAGGAGACGATCCAATATTCTGGTGAACACTGTGGTGTTGTCTTTGAGTTCATCTTGTGATGAGGTTTGTCCATAGCTGAAACACACAACAGTTAACATTGAAAAACAGTAATTCCAAAATCTGTTTAATCTCACTTATACTGGTGTATAGTCACATATCCTCCTCCACATAACAAGATTGCAGTGCTTTGTAGAATTCTTGAATGTTTACATTTTTTCCTTAAATTGTAAGATTTTAAAATCATGAAAAATCAGTGCCCCTCTATAAATGGTGAGCAAATAGAATGCCAGTTCCTTAATGTTTATCTCATTACTCCTTAATGTTTATAATGTGCTAATATGTGTTTTCCTTGGGAAAATGCTCATTTGTCAGCAAAGAGTAATGTGTTTAATTCATAATAGCTAGAAACTGTTTGCATACAAAGGAAGATATAGTAATTTAGAACTGACAAGTACTGACAAAAAAAGAATATCTTCTTTTTAAATATAGAATAGATTGCGTGAGTGTACATTTTCACAGATCGATATGTAATTTTGCTTTTATTTCTCATTTTCCCATAGCAGTTAGATTTGGAGGACTATCTCCATCTTTGCCTTTCAAGTGTGTAACAAAACCATCTGTTGGTATGAAAATCTCATGTCTATAAAGCTTCCCTTGCAGATCCCTATGTATATCTCTAACTCAAAGGTCCTGAAATTTTACTTGAAGAAGGATAAAATTAAAGCTCCTCGAACTCAGCTACCAAAATCTTACTTCCATCAACACAAATCAAAATGAAATCCTTAGGCTTAATGGTTTCTGTCTGCTATAGATGACACCAGAATCAACCTTTTTCTTAAATCTGAGACCTTTACCTAATACCCTGTCACAGATTATTCCCTTAATCATAGATTACAGTTGTCTTAAACCCCAACCCAGTAGTGGTTTTTCATTCATTGCTGAGACTACTTCCATTACAAACACATAGAGTCATCAGGGATAAAAGCAAAAGTGCTGCTTTTCAAAACATCATTTTGTTGCACACATTACTACTGAACTGGAGAAACAGTGCAGCACCAAAAACTTTCCTTAGGATCAGGTCTAATGACAGAAGTGATTCTTCCAGTGGCCAGCCTGTTTTCCATTTGGGGTTCTTGGTGCCCTGCCAGTCTTTCCTGCTCTAACCACTAAAGACCCTCTCAGGAGAAATATGATGTTAAATGAAATGATCAGGTTCTGTTTTTTCTGCCAGCTGCATCAGTCAGACACCCTTTGTGCATGCCACGCTTACATTCCACTTGTTTCAAACACAGAGAGAAGGAGGAAGGACATCCTGTATATAGGTACTCTGGAAAGTTTATTTTGTAGCACAGATTTGAGTACTTAACACTACACTAAATCGGTTTCAGGACTGACATCCACAGAAGTTTTAGTATTTCTTGGCTTATTTCTGTATGGTGTGAAGTTTTAATGCATATAAATCATTATTTCTAGTGAAAAGACAAAATACCTAACAATTTTATAAAAATAGTATTTATTTCCTCTAACCATGTCATACAACTTCATTTAATAAAAAATAGGTTGTTTTGTATTTCTTGATCATACATACCTACAATTGAATTTTAAATCACAGACAACATCTTTTATGTTTCCTCTAAATTACCAAATAACAAGTTCTCCTGCTGTCTCCAGCAAGCATTTTATCTTTTAAAGGATCTTTCCTCATACACCTTCCCCTCAATTTCAACCAGGACCTTCAGTGGATTAAATTTTATATTAACACTCATTGTCAGAAAGAAAAGCTGTTCTTCATACATATCTCAAGGATAGCAGAAGGTCATCAGTAATAAGGTGGGAAAAGGATTCAAAATCACTTCAGAAATGCTAATGGTGAATAAATGAGCATGTTTGTGAGGAGGCCTCAGGAAGATGGGCTGGAGGCAGAGCAGCTGGGTACCACTCCCATGCTGGAAGTCACATTTGTCAGAGCCCTCACCTGCTCTTCCCACCGTTTTAGCAAAGATAAAAAGCACCGTGAGGGCCAAGCTGAACTAACATATGGTCACAACAGGAAGATTCTGACCATGTGTGCACACACAGAGCAGCCTGTAACTCCAGAGTGGTTGTGATTTTTCATTCAAAGCACACATATCAAACTAGTCCTATTGCTGGGGTTTTTTATGATAACAAGAGTGACATGGGAAGAGTGTCTTTCTGTATCACAGACACATTATCTAATTTATCAGTTGTTTTTTGTCATAAAGCATTAACAGCACTCCAGAGGGAAAGCAAGGCAACTAACAATGACAAAATGGTCTTAAACCCAGATCTGTTTAGTGTGAGGTGTGTACATTTTGAGGAAAGAATTACTCCATGCAATTGTGTTTTTACGTTAAACCCCAGTCTCATAAAAAACTGTGCACGGACTCCATCTACAGGTCATTATATTCCTGACACACCATCAGACTTTTAAACTCTGGTCCAATGCATTTTAATTTTCACGTTAAGAATGCACATGCACCCATTACAGCTACAATAAATATATGTGCATAGATATATGAAAAAATATCTATAGAATAAATATGTTTTCACAAAATTATCTAGCTAAGTCAGATGGAGCACTTCAGGAATACTTCAAATCTTGCCTTAATATATTATAAAAACCAAGGGGTATTTTTCTAAAACATTATTTGATACAACAGCTGTTACATGAATCACCCACTGTTATTTTTTTTTTAAAAGGAAATGCTTGTGCAGATGAACCTTTGCCCATTACCAGTCCACACAAATTTAAAATCCTCAAGGCAGTCAGAAAATAAGTTCCTCTAGAACTGTAAATGCTTAAGAAGACACTGTAGAGATCAAGGCACAAATAGATCTTTTAGGGTTCACTGTTGACAATAAAAATATTTTACTGGTTTTTGGTCATTAGGTAACAACAAGCACATTAATGTCTTTTATAATACAAAAATATATCTGAGAGTCTTCTTAAACGTCTTCACTGAATTTTGAATTGCTGACAGTACTTCAAGCATACTCTAAACTGCTATATAATCTTTAGTTAAGCTACTAGTTGTTTGATGAGGTGTTGTATGATTACAAATTGCTCTCAATACTAACGTTGTTTTTAGATTATGATTTCAACAAATATTCCACAAACACTCAGTGCAGAGCTTTCAAATGTAACTGTCATGGGCTTTGAGCTTACAAATTCTTCTTCTTGCAAGCAGTCTCCCTTCTCCAGGAAGGTCTACTTCAGATTTTCTATACAACTACTAAGCTAGCACAAAGTCCTGTCCAACAAAGAAGTTAAATTATGCCTCTGCTTGCAAGCACAATAAAGTTACTGGAAGCACTTAAATGAGATTTAAAATAACTCCTCATTATACTTTTTTCCCCCTCTGAAGAAATTTGTACTTCTGAGTAGTGATTATATAAGAATAGAAACAAATTGCACAGGTGTTTAAGAGGTAGATTAGTTTCAATTTGTTTCAGAAAGCTTTTGCTTATTTTCTTCACCATTTTGAACAAAAAAGTTTCATGCAAACAAATCGTAGTTTTCTTTTACACTTCACTTAGATTTAGCTGGGACTTGAACAGGGATGAACTTCCCCCAGTACCCTTAGTGGTAGTGCAGCCCGTGCAGTATTTGTCTTATGCTGCTACGTAAAATTAAAGGTTCCTAAAATACGTTGGTGCATTAAAAATACCTCCCCACCTTCTTTCAGTGAGTGCATTCAGGAGGAGGCTCCAGGCCCAGAGGCAGTCACAAAGCACCAGGAATCTCTTCATGATGGACTCTGGAACTAGAAGGAAAATAACCATTAACATCCCCCACATTAAAACAGGTCTTAGGGGGAAAAAAATCTGACATTGGAAACTTGTGCAGAATAATTTGATGTCAGGCAATGACCTCACAACAGTAGAGCTGATGCCACTCAGAATAAGGGTGCATGGCCTTGGCTGTTCTGGTTACATTTTACTTTTAGACCCACAGACCCAGGATGGGGTTTAATTTCTGGTAAGGGTGTATTCTTTATGCATTGCTCTTGAACTTTGGCAAAAACAATTACAAGCAAAAGCTGCTGTCCTCAGACTCTTCTTACTCAGTTTTCCCCTGTGCTGAAAATGTGTCAAGGCACCTCCACTGCATTTCCAGATAACCAAGTGTAATTGCTTTTTCGTTTGACTTGAACCAGCCTGAGCCCTTCCAAACCTCTGGGAAGGTGTCAGTGTGTGGTAGTGTGACTGAGGAGAGTGATGCTCTCCTCACAACCACTGTTTTGCTTTGATGTGATGGGAGCAACTTTATTCTAGAGATACAACAATGCTCCTCTTCCCTGAAATACAGCATCAGAAAAGGACTAAAATGAGCAGATTCTAACTGCCTGCTACATAGGCACACTTTAGGGCTAAAGGGAACAATTCGTAAAGAAACCACATGCTGACAACTTATACACCACCTCCTAAATCTCTACCAGTTTCTGAATGCTGCTAGGAAATGTTTTTGCATTAGCAGCCTCCTCTCCAAGCATCTCCTATACTGTCTCCAGACTTCACTGAGTTACTCTCAGTTCACATTTGAGTAAAAAGTAACATAACTCAGAAAGTTTCTTCTATTTTCTAATAAACCATAAAATAAAAAGTTAGCTGATATTCGTGGAATCAGTGTTGCAGATTCAACTAATTGTCCAGGAGATGTTGCAGGTCCCTTTACATATAAATTCAATGTGTGCTGGAATACATTCGATTTTTAAGATTCATTACGTAAATGGGGTTAACAAATAGGATGCCTGTGTTTTCCCCCAACAGTGAATTAGAGGGGTTTTTATGTGCCTGAGAAAATGAAGCACTGTACATAGAAATGTTGTTGTAGCTTTAAATAAAGCTCCCCCAGTTCACTGCACACTCTCAGGAACAATTTAAATCAATAAAATACCACTACAAAGCAGCATGCAAGCAATGAAATATAATTAATGCATTTATAGCCAAATGATCGGCAGATATGCATCGAAGGGGCTGAGCTAATCTAACTGGATAGGAAGGAGCTGGATGTGGCAGGAAAGCGTGGATAAAGATCTTCAGGGACGAGACTGCATCGTAACTTGCCCTGTAATCAGCCCCTTTACAAGGGGAAAGACAACATCTGTGGCTTAAAAAATCACCTTCTCCCGGTCCTGCCAACTTCTTCCTTTGCAAAAGGCTCCTCGCGATGAAGAATGGAAAGTGAATTATTCTGAACTATTCTATCTGTTGAGCTCCACACTCGCCCCCCTTCTCCCAACACCACCCCCTGCTTCGATAAACCCATCCAGGTTTATAAATCCCGAAGCAGGAAAGTTTCTTGCAGCTGGAAAAAGCAAATGTTAATAAAGACTTTGAATGAGCGTTAAAGCCCAGCAGCCCCTGGCCTCTCCCACCTGCACTGCCTGAGAACCCAGCGGCGGCTCTCCCATTCAAAATGGGAGCAAGAGCCGCGCTTCTGGCCTTGTCAGACATCTTTTGGGACAGTAGTGTGCTCTGTTGAGCACACTGCATGACTCTCTTCTTT
>JAOTQP010000680.1:14495519-14510738 GCA_026413545.1 Cichladusa arquata
GGGAATTAAAAACAAAATCGGGGATAAAGGTGGTGGGGGGGCTTTTGATGCATTTTGACTCCCTGTGAGAGATCTGCTCCTCTCTGAGGCTCGAATCGAGACTTGTTTTCCTCCCGGCATTTCAACTTTGCATCCCCCGGCCCGGAGCAGCCACCCCTCCCCTCCCACCGCGCCCGCGGGAGGGAAAAACCCAAACCCAAAACCCTTCCACCAGGCACCGGCGGAAATCAGTCCGCGCTGAAAAAAAATAAATAAATAACACAATTGACAATGCCCATCGATCGCTGCGGATTTTCAAGCTGGAGGGATAGAGGGGAAAAAAAAAAAAAAATCACCCCGATCCGGCGGTACCTGCGGAAAGAGAGGAGAGGAGCCGCCCGCGCGCCCGGACGCGGTGCCCGCAGGCGGGAGCGCCCGGAGGGTGCGGGCGTGGGTCCGTGTGTCCGTGTGCCCGTGTGTCCGTGTGTCCGTGTGCCCGTGTGCCGCGTGCCCGGTGCCAGCCCCGCCGCCCTTACCGAGCCTCGGGCGCGGGTCCCGGCGCTGCCGGCGCTGCCCTGCCGGTGCCCGCCCGCCGGCGCGGAGGCTGCGCGGCTCCGGCCCCGCCGCTCACTCCGCCTCGGCCATCGCCGCCGCTGCTCCGCTGCTCCGCACCCAAATTTCTCTTCCCGATATTCCGACCGCCGCTATACAACAAAAGCTTTCTCTTTACCAAGACAGTAGTAATACGTCCCAGGGTAAACCGGATGTGAAATAGGCTGTGACTTCATGCCAGAGAGATTTTATTTTAGAAAGGAAGGTGGTACCAAGCTCTCATCTAGAGACCAATCCGCCCATTTTTTATATGCAGCACAATTTAACTTCCAGTGCTCTCGCCCTAATCCCTTTCTCTCTGGCTGCAGACTCAAATCCTTCTACAATCCGCAGCATTATTATTACTGGGGGGGAGGCTGTGCGGCCGGGGGAGGCTGTGCTGAGCATCTTTACACACCAGCAGTTTACAAAACAGTCTATTTTAAGGGTCGTACATTAAAAATATAACCTATCGGCGTTAGCGTTCAATCTTTGATCGAATATTTATTTAGTGGCTGCATAAATATGAATGAAGGCTGGCCAGGGGTGTAGAGGATGCAGCACTACGCTCGTGTGCCTATAGAGTGCATGTACCTATAGGGACCTGCCGGCAGACCACGGCTGTAACCAGACGGGGACAGAGATGCTGTGCAATACTAATTAAACGCAGGTACCACGCATTTTGGGTGAGACCCGCAGGAGCTCAGCCCCAGGAGCAGGCGGCTCTCCCCCACCTCCACACGCCTTTAGCGTGGTGCCGGGCAGGTGCCGCGTTTGCCCGCGGCACCCCGGGGCTCAGCCGAGGGCTGTGCTGGGGGCTGACAGCCCCTGCCCCGCTGCCGGGTCCCGCAGACCCGCGCCCGGCTCGGTCCGCGGCGGGGAGGGAGGGGGCTGCGGCCACTCCCGGACACGCGGTGCCCTGCCCTGCCTGCCCCACCCCTGCGAGCACAGACCTGCCCCACACCAGCGTCACTGCAGCCCCTGCCCAGACCCGCTGCCCGCCGACGGGAGCGAGCCCGGCGGGCGCCGGCACTTCTGCGGAGGAGCAAGCAGAAAGTTGGATGCATCAGGTCCGGGGAGGTGTCAGCGTGCGGGGAGCGCAGGCAGCGCTCACCTGCCCTGCACAGGCTGTCGCCTTTAGCTCGAGGCGCCTTCCACCAGCTCCAAGCCTTCCGCAGAGACACCAGGCACTGCTGCCACCAGCACAGCGTGTCAGCTGCCCTTGCTCTGGTTAAAATGAAGTCCTTCGTCAACACTATCTCTTCCTTAGAAAGCACTACCAGCATTTGTGGGGTAAAAATTTCCTTATATCATATGCACCTACTGGATTTGAAATACCATCTGCTTTCCCTCTTCTCTCAACGCCATCACTGATTCAGTTACTCTTCCCTCCTATGATGCTGCTCCAAGGGAGATCAAAATCCATATATCTTGTCTGAGATAGCATGAATTGATATCTTATATTACAGTTAAGCTATCTGTTGCAAGCTTTATCCAGATTTTTAAATGAAATATTGCACATTCTGTGAAATGAAATGATCTGAAATTTCTCATGAAATGCATGATCTGTTTGTCTCTGTAACAGCACAAGAAGGTTTTGATTTGACCTAAGAAACCAATGACATTCATAGCTAAGGCTGGCAATAACTTCCAAGGTGGCAGTCATTTTGGATAAGTGCCTGATAAAACAGTCTAAACACTGCAATGATTTCCCTAAGCACCAGGAAAATTGAAATTTTGTTTATCAGTCCCCTAGTGCACTAAGTCACCCAGTCATTATAATCAGCACTGAATAGCCACAGGTTATTTTAAAGGCTTGCAATGGACTTTTTGCTTAGTTTCTTGGCATTTCCAATGTAGCTCATCTCATTTTGATTCAAGGCTGTTAGCAGTGCACAGAAAAGTAGGGAACAGAAAAACCTACCCACTTTTCAAGGAAATTATACGTAGTGACTTTTCAATCACTATTGCATAGACACGGTCATAGTGACTAGAGGGATTTTTTTTCAAATATGCAAAGTTTTCACCTTCATTTGCTCTTAGCTAACACAATTTACTATGTTTTTGTTCTTCCACTGAAGCACAAGAGAGCTTTGCTTAAGCAACAAGTAAACTGAAGTCCTCATCTGAGTTTACAAAAGCAACACAATGGATTTTTATTAAAGTACATGGACATTTTGTAAAACCACTGAGATTCCTTCCCTTGTCAATAAGTCATTAATTACATTTTTATAATGACCTTAAACTATTTTTCTAGATGAATAATATATGTTTGCAAAAAAAAAAAAAAAATTCAATGTAGCTTTGATATTTTGTTTTCTCCTTCATTACTCATGAACAAAGATAAGATATATTTGCTCTCTGTGTGTAGCTGGACAGAAAGATGGGCTGAAAAGTGGGTGATTGAATGGACAGAGATTCATGTACCTCTGTGCACTAAGATCTGAGCAACTGGAAAGCTGAAGCAGTTTCAGAGCCTATCAGACATAGCCTTGCATCCTATAGTTTTCTTCACGTATTTTAATTAGTATATAAAGAATGGCAACTGTTTTTAGTTTACTAAAATGTCAAGGGTTACACATGATGTTCTTCACCTCTTTGCCTCCATGGACACATTGCTGTGTGCCAAAGGATTATATGTTTTCCTGAGTTCCCACTGGGTGAAAATATTGACCTAAAATTGGAAGTTGCTCATTCTCTCTCTAATTCGCATCTGCTCAGAAAGTAGGACAAAACTATTTTTCCTCCATGGCTGAGATTCCTGTCCATCAGTGCTCACATGTAACCCAGATTTTATCTTTTCCTTTCAAAAGCTGTTACTGCAGTTAGCATGTCATTCCATAGTAAATGCTAAACATATTTGGATGTAATCAAACAAATAGGCTGTTTTATGATGGATAATGTTATCAAATCAACTGCTTTAAAAAATAAAAGAAAATACAAATTGCTTTTACCAGCAAATTGCTTTTACCAGCAAAAGTGCTCTTTTGAAGGAAAAAAGCTAAGTGTCTTGCAATTCTTATTTTTCCATTTTCCATCTGAATTCCACTGACTAATCCAAACACGACTAGGGGAAATAATGCATTTATCAAATAAGTCCATCTGTGGATTTCAGGCACCTAACTTAAGAGAATATCTTTGAAAGTCTCAAGCTATATATAGGAATGTGCACAGTACCAGTGAGTCTTAGGGTCATATGATTTCATTCTTGAACAAATTGTTCAAATGAGAAAGGAAAGATGCCTTTGAACATATGTCTTCAGGTAACTCAGTATTAGGTGATGTGCATCCCTGCAGTTTCACAGTCACATTCGGAAAAGGAAGATGTCAGGCAGGCATGATTTTTCAAGCCAGCTTTATGATTCCATAAAGTTTTCAAAATCAGTTTCACTCTTTCATGTTACATGGGAATGTAGAACCATATTGTTTAAAAACAATATCATTAGATCTAAACAGCCAAAGCAAGCCTGGCACAGCTCTGTGCAATGCTTTGAACCCTGATGTTAGTGCAAGTGATTAGTAGCAGTGAAGTTAAACCAATTGAATCCTAATTTAGTGAAATATATTTATTAAATGATGGATTAAAATTGTCATCAAGAAAGATTTTCAGTGTAGTTGGAGCTATTTTTGTATTTAAATTTCTAGTGAACACTTTTTAAAGTCTGGCCTATTCCTCTGGTATATATACTTATATATAGTATTTAAATAGGTCACCTGGAAAGAATATATTTTTTCAGTCTTGTGGTTTTTATCATATTTTTCTTTGTGTACGCAAAATATACATATGCTTTATTTTAGTTTAGGAATATATAAAACAACTGAAATTCCACAGCAGAATGCTTTGACACAATGTGTCCTGAATAGCCAAGGGATTTGAATAAAGCAAATGAAACTCAGAGATTTACTGGCATACAGCAGATCAGATGAAGAATTAAAACAGAAAGACCATCTGCTCCAAAGCTTTGAGCTCTGTTATTTACAAGTCTTGCTCGTGTGATTAAATGGAAATATTTTGTAAAATATATGACTCCAGTTTGATTTCTAATTTAATGTGTTTCAGAAATATATCAAAGCAGAGTTGTTAACCCTTTAGTAGACATAACAAAATTCAGTGGGTTAACTTTTTTCCCCCCTTTTTTCCCCTTTAGTTTACCACAGTAAAGAAAAGAGGACATATACTTGTCACTTAGTGGTGGATTTTAGTTTTGTTTTGTTTTTGTAAAAGGCAAGTGATGATATATTAAAAAGTTCACTCTTTTTATGCCTCTTTCATTTTAAAATAAGGTTTTGTTCATCATCTCTTTCGTCTTCAAAAAATTAATAAATAGAGAAAAAGAGTAGAAAACTTTCAGGTAAATGCAACTGAGAATCTTCATGAAAACAAGTTGCACTATTTTCAGAATCAGTCTCACAATGTTTGTTAAAGACATATGAGTGCTCTTTCTAGAACTGTGTTGAAAATTGGAAGTAGCACTTTTTTTGAACCCATTATCTATTAAAAATGAAATAAAGAGATAAAATAGCTGATGCCCAGAAACTTAGAGATGATGATTGTCTCTTGAGTTTTAAAGTCTTTAAAATTTCAAACAGAATACCCAGTTACTGACAAGTTTCTCAGATTTTCTAATCCACAGAGGCAACAATTAGTTATGCCTTGACATGCTGTTGCCAAACATCACCACAAAGTTTAATCTGTAAAGACAAAAATGTAGGATTCTTTCCTAAATAATAATAGAATTTCTTGTTTCATGTCAGAAAAGAAGAATGGGGTATTAATCTATTTTCTAAAAAAGTCATTGTGGAATTTACAAAAACCACCAAAAAGAACAAAGGTCACAACTGGGTGCTTTTGGGCATTACAGAAGAGTTGTAAATCCAGTGGTGATCATTGATGAGATCCTTGTCAGGAGGTTTTTCCTTCAACAGCTGGGTTTATCTGCAGTGGAATACAAACACCACATGGAGTTATCTCCTACATTCTCAGTGCTGCTGCTGTGGTGAAGCCTTGACTAGAGATCTGCAGTCTCCTGAAGCTTTCACAGTGCAAGGTCAGCTGTCCTTAAACAGCAAGGTTGCTCTTCCCTCAGAATGGGAGGAGTGGACTCCTGGCATCGTGGTGTGTCAATCAGTTATACTTCAAAAATAAGTGAATAATTTCGTGGCTTACTGTCCTTCCTGCTCTGCAGAGGGAAGAAAAGATTTGTTTAGGACTCAGATCTTATAATGATGATTTGCAGTTTGATATACTTAACCATAGTTCATGTTCCTTTGGACCTGTATCTTCATATTTCCTTAAATAACAATATTGATCTGTAATGATGATTTTTTCCTCTTTCCTTTAAAAAATTATCAAACCATACAATATTTAGTGCATTAAAAAGCCCTTGATACTTATTGTTTGAGGATAAGGAAAATTAGTAACTGTGAAAGGAATAGGAGTAAACTGAAATAAATATTTACAGAAATAAGAAACAATAAAATATATTTTTAAAAAAATAACAAAAAATCATTAAGAAAAACTTCACCTGTCCTTCTATAAATATTTGCCTTTGATTGAACTAAAAGATGTAGAGTCAGAATATCTCAATCTATATTCAGAGATTCACATTATTCACATTAAAACATGTTTCAATCCATCCCTTTTCAGCAAACATTTCAGAATCCACTTAAGGCCATGGGTCGTAAATATTCTTAAACTTAGATGTGTCCCTCTGAATTTTGCTGCTTTGCTCCTTTGGAAGCCTAATACCCTGCTGACTTCTCAGGTGACCTTAGACACCTTTACTCTGTCCCTGTCTTGGTGCCTTTATCTGGACTGAGAAGAGTGCAGCTTGTGAAGTTCAATTAGCTCAAATGCCTGTACATGGCAGTGCTAAGCTGGAACTCTCCTGCAGATACAGTTCTGAAGCCACAGAAGTTTGTGAGGCAAAGGTAATGCACACACTGCCCTGTCAGGTGCTGGATCCCACCCCAGTTGGAGGCACAGTGTTTGACTCACCCATTCCTCCTGCTCCAGAACCTTCCTCACTCCCTCGACATGGTGACAAGGAGACTCATCAGATGATTTTGTCTTCCAGTTGGGAGCACCATATGTTTCCTGACTGCTGATGTCACTGCATGGAGCTCTGCTTGCACAGCTGCAGTGTGCTGTCAGAGCTCCCCTGCATGCATGGCCCTGGTCTAGCAGTCCAAGGCTGCTGAAGAAACAGCCACATGAATATTTAAGTGATAGTCACATTTTCAAATTTAATTTTTGCTTTTAATTTTTGCTGCCTGACCTGCTTTGTGCTAAAAATCCAAGTGTGGTGAGGGATGGCAAATGGAGATGGGGACTACACTGGGGCAATCATCAACAAAGGGATGCAATTATATAATTTTTTAGCTTAGCTTTTGCATTAATCTCTTTTATAGTCTATATCCAAAAGATAACTCTTCTTCATTTTCCTCCTTTTTTAAAATTATTTATGTTTAGCTTTATACCTACTGAAATTACATGGGCAAAACCTGTGCAATTTTCCCAGAACAGTTTTACTGGTAAATTGAAGCTCCAGGTGTTAGTGGCAGACATTTACAGGCAATGAAAAAGCAGAGTGTAGTAGACAGAGGCTTTTCTTCGCCCAGGGCTCCTTGTTTCTACTCATTTGCCTTCTGAGGTGGGCTTCTCCTGATTTATTTTCTGGTTTGTGCTTCTTGTTTTTTGCTCTTACAGATTAGATCATGATTTATATGCTTTGCATTTCCTCCAGGGTCCCTGGTGTTAGGCAGAACTGTAATTTTGATGTTAGCTAGAGAGCTGCTTGATAAACTTTTAATTTTTTTTTTCTTGTTCATTGAACCACAATGATTCAACTACAATTCCTATTCCACCTATTTAATTCATAGAAAAATACCTCACAGTTGTTATATTTAGATGGCAAGCTTTGCAACATCAAATCTGCATTTGCAATAGTTTACTTAGGTGCTTATATTATACTAAGAAATTATTGTTTTCATCCAGAAGAAGACAAAATAATCACTGGGCTACAGAGTCAAAACGCCAAACAATTGAAAATCAATATTTTTTTGGACACTATTAATGAATATAAATATTAGTTGGAACTGAAACTGTTTTATAATCTAATTCTGCCCTTTATTCTAAGGGAGAGCTCTACCAATACAATTTCTGAAGGTCTCTGATAATCCAAGATGATCCAAATGACATTTTTGAATGTTACCAAAATTTTTTACTGTTGAATGGTATCAACATTTTTGTGGGTGTAAGGATTAGCTGCCCAGTACATGTAACTGGCCCAGCAGAGCTGAGTTCAGCTGTGTTGTTACAGCTTGATCTGGTCCCTGCCCACCCTCCTGTTCAAACAAACTGCAAACTGATATAAGCAGGGAGACTTGCTCAGGTATTGTGTGAAGTGGCAGCCAAGTTCATATGGAGCCATATGCAGCCTCCAGAGTCTTTACTTGCTGCATTCATAAAAACTCTTAATATTTACCAAGAATTTGCTGCAGGGATATTGGTGTGCATTTTTACCTCTTTTGAGATTCCATGTCCCAATTTTAATTTGGTTCTGATTTAGATCTTAAAACTATTGATCATGAAAATCAGGAAATGTGTGTTCATAGAAGCAGGGCCTCCTAGGTCAGTATTGATTCCCTAAAAGGGGTTATTGAGACTTTGGTCTTTTTTACTGCTGCCAATCAAGAGCAAAGCAATCAAAATTTGAGGAATATTTGGGCTAACAATTACTGGTATGACTGGGAGAGAGGCCACTGTTTCACTTGTGTTCTGCTGTGGGGAAAAGAGAGTATTTTTGAGAGTAACTTGCTGGCATGGTTATGGAACCATCCTCTTGATTGCCATGGTCTACTCTTAGCAAGGAGAATGAGACTGCACAGGCTTTGGACAACACAGTGTTATTATTAGCAATATTTCAGAGACTGACAAAAAGGTTATTGTGACTTTCTTATTTTGTGGTAAGGTAACCACTAAAGCAGTAAGTTGTTAATTTTCAAAGGAAAACTGTTTTGCAGGTTAGCAAAGGCAAGGTTCATCTCATCCACCTTCAGCTGTGACTAATTAGATCCCCAAAAGCCTATGTAGACACTATTTGTAATTGACAAAAAAAGAGATGTACCCTCAGAATACCAATAAACATTTAGCAAAAAAATTAGTTGCATAAATGTAATAAAAGTCTCTAAAGTCAGACCTATAAAATATTGCTTCTGTTTTGTAGCAGCTTTTTATGCTATTAAAATTTTTAATTTCATCAGTTGGGAGTTTGAGGACATATTTGAAACACAACAGTATTTTGATACTGAGCAATGTGTGATGCCATGACAATACCCTTTGTCTTTTCAGGACAAAACCCCAAACCATATTGGGGTATGGAATCTCTTGTCAAGAGTGGAAATACATTCCTCCTTGCAAACTAAAAGCAGTGTCATTCACTAATACATGTAATTCAAACAATAATTTGAGACACCTAAGTGTTGAAATGAAAAGGCTGTTTCATACAACAATTCACATGGGACATTTGCCTTACCAAAATTCTGTGACAAAACCTTTAGCTACTCTGTAGTGGTGTCATGAATTTCTCTGATCAGCTGGGGATGCCAGTGGCCCCATGACTGCAAGACTGCTGGTATTTTCTTTAGTATGGAGAGTGGTTTGCTTTAGTAGCTAAAACACATCAAGGTATGCTTTGCCTTGGATGCTAAAGAAAGAGACTAGAGGTCCTTTACTGGAGACAGTGATGGAAATTTATCAAGTGAGACAGCAAACCAGCATGTGCCTGTAAATAAAGTTGTTCAGTCAACAGAATTGTAGTTACTCCAATCTCCTAATGCTTGATCCTTGGCAGGCAGCAACTAGAAAGGGCTCAGCCTTGGACTACTCCTCTCCCCAGTAAGAAACAGAACAGAGAAGCTAAGGAAGTCTTCTGAAGGCAAAAAGTTCACTATCACAAAATATCTGCTGTAAAATATAAGTTCTGTCAAAATGGGAAATTTTGTTGTAATTTAGGAGAATCAGCCAGAAGGTGCTTAAGGAAATAATTCTGCCCATAATTTAGATTTTTCTACCAATTTTTTCTTTAAAGAACAGAATATGTACTCTTCATACTTTTAGTCCAGTGATTTTTCTGTGAACGTTTTGTTGTTTTAATCTTTTCATTGACCTTGAAATTAAGTAACTTAGAAAAAAAGTATCAGTCACCCAAGCAACTCAGGCCTTTTCCCCTAGTTTTGAAACATGTGTTCCTTAAGCATAATCGTTTCTGCTGTCTAAAGCTCAAACTTCTTTTCCATTAATATATTGCTGTAGAAACATACAGGGTGCAGGTAACAGATTGCAGTCGGATTTTTCCATTTAAGCTCAAAGGTTTTTATTTTCTAGGTAGCAGAGCAAGAATACACCTATTTTAGAAGCTCTTGCAATCTAAATTATGGAAAATAATTAAGATCAGAATATGCTTAAAATACAGGTTTTTATCAATCCCTTATGTAAATGAGGATTTATTGTCAGTGTTTTATTTGTATCTTGTGGCCTTTTGAAGCAAACATGGCTGTTCCTATTCCCAGCAGTTTGGCTCACATTAGGGAGGAGTTTCAGAACATGAAAATTCAAATCATTGCAAATTAAACATAATCAGATGATGGTCTCCAGGTGTGCATCTGATATGGTCCAGCAGTAATGCACGTTCAGCCTACAGAGCCAGACTAGAAGTAACCCTCTCAAAATTCATGAAGGTTGGGTGATGATCC
Organism: Cichladusa arquata; assembly: GCA_026413545.1. Lineage (NCBI taxonomy): Eukaryota > Metazoa > Chordata > Aves > Passeriformes > Muscicapidae > Cichladusa > Cichladusa arquata. Next base: position 14,505,846 of record JAOTQP010000680.1, read on the forward strand.
ACAGCATCAGCTATTTTGCTCTGAATACCTCCATTTACTTCTTTATGGTACACATTAATACAAAGCCAGCCTATGATATTCAGATATTAATAATAAATTTTATTTTACATTAATTCACTTTATCTTTTGCCATGTTAAAAATTTTAGGCATGCCAGCTTCCATGTCCCCAACACTCAGAATTCTTTTAGGGGGAAGTTCTGCATGGGTCTGTTTCTGGTTATGCCAGCCATGAGTTTCTCTGATTTATAAAGTTGCCTCCCTGCCTCCAACATCCTATGCAGTTCTGCCTTTGTCTTTTTCTGTTTTGTTTTGTTTTGTTTTGTTTTTCCCTTCTCGTCTCTGCAAGAATTGGCCTTGGCTGTGTAGAATAGCCAGTGTTTCCTGCACCATCAGACTTGCTTATTGTCCTGCAATAAAAATTTTCAGTGGGGTCCTTGTACCAGTCCCATTTTTCCTTCCCTGCTGTATGCTGGCATTTTTATGCATATTATTAGGAGAAATTAGGTCAATCATGCAGATTAATTGAGCAAGTACAGTTGAGCAGTTTGGGCAAGACTGCTTTAATTTCTTGGGGTTTGACTTTTTTTAAATATCAAAAAGTACTTTTACAAACTTGGACTGCCTCGAAAATTTCTTAAACCAGCCCATCCTGCACTCACTCTGATTTCCATTGAGAGACAGGCCTGCCAGTTCCCTCTGTAGGACTGAAGAGGCAGGATTATGGAGAGCATCATGTGGAGTCGTGTGGGGTGACTGGAAGGAGCCAGAATTAATATCTCCAGCCATTATCATTGTGTCAGTAGGTAATGAGGATCTGAGTATATATTCAACAGCAGAATAAAGAAGTTTAAATTCAGCTTCAACAGTACAGAGTATTATCAGGAATAAAGTACAAAACAATCTTTGAAAGCTAGGGAATTACCTAGCTTTTTCTCTACCAACATTTATGCACCTAATTAAAAATTAGTTGTGTGATTTGGAATGCCATCCCCCTGTGAGCTGTTCCACCATGTTCTAGTGAGGGTTGTGAGGGTGGAGAAGTTTGGATTTCCTTATCTTTCATTGATCTCATTAGAAATATAAAGGGAATACTTTTGTTTTTTGAATAAAACACCCTCGCCGCTGCAACAGCTTCAAATAATAAATATCTCTTTAGAACTGGTCAACAAACGCTATGAAAATACCCACTCTTAAGCCTGTTAGCAGTGACACTGAATTCACCAAGACTTCCTACTGTATATTCTTGTGCCTTTTGAAATAGAAATTTTTTAGAAGGCGTTTTAAAAAGACATTTTAAAAAGGTTTCTCAGATGTTTGGTGTAGGATTTTGCTTTCAGAGCCATCTCCTCTCCAACCCATTCACTGAACTTTGTATCAATGATGAGATGGTTTCTCTTACTGCCTGTGTAATCTCTAAAATGTCAACTACTGCAAGAAAAAAAATGAAAGCCATTAAAGTTCATTTTAATGTTTATATAGGAAGTACTAGCCTTTTCAATACTAACTGTGACTGAGCTTAATTAAACAAATCAAACTGAGAAAAAGCCCAACATAGTTTACTCCTCAGCAAATTATTGTACAAGGTACTGTCAATGTAGGATCTATTCTCAAAAAAAAAAAAAATCTGCAAATGACACAGCTTAGTAGAACATTTCATTAAAATGTTTCTTAAACCCCACAAGATTTTATAGAGCAAACAGGAGATGCCTCACCAACTCCTTATCATACATTTGAAACCTAATCAAAGCAAATATTTAGTGAAAAACAGTTCTGGATTGAAACAAAGCTCAAGTGGGTATTTCCAAATGTAATATGGCAGGAGGGGGTTTATGTATAAAATTTCTTTAACTTTTAGACTATTGTATGTGGGTGCACTTAGGGAAAAATATTGACTAGTACAAAGTCAGTATAAAACAGCAAGTGCCAAAAGCACAATTTTGGAAGCCTAGTTTTGAGAGGTCTTTAGTAAGAAACACAGGTTATATGGTTTCACACCTCTCAGCCTCTTTTTTTTTTTTTTTTGTAAGTTTTGATTTATTTAAAATATTATACAAAATTAGTAAAAGTATGTAAACTAAATATATTTTCTGTTTTATAGTGAACAATACTGATCTCAACAATGAAAGGAAAAAATTTGATTTGGAAAAATATGTGCTAAAATTGGATTATAACTTAGAGTATTATTTACCCAAATAAATTTTTACTCGGTTATAAAGAGAGACGGTTTTATAATTAACTTGGCATTTATTTTAGTATGCCAAGTTAGTACTTTAGAGCAACTTCTTTGACAGAAAAGCTTTTTAATGACCACTGCAATGAAGAATGACTGACAATATGGAGCAGCACAGAAGGGACCTCATTAGTTTTTTGCAGTAAGAAATTGGAAAGCTAAAGCTCTCAGAGGGCAAGAGTCAGCCAATGTAACAAGGAAGTCCTTATCAGATTATTTCTGTTCTTTTACTAGATAGCAACCATTGCACTTGGAATTCAAGTGAGGGGTGTCTGGAGGTGCTGTAGAAATGTGAAATATGTTTGTCAGATGTCCAATCCTTACAAAATTATTTGTTAGAGAATTCAACATAAAAATGCAAAGATGCAGACAGAGCTGTCCTGATAATGAGCAAGAAGCAAATACTTTTGGACTATAAGGCATTCTTGTTTGATGGCAATAATATTATCATGGTAAGAATTAAATATCACTCTCAGATGCTCTTATGTCACTCATACAATAGGAAAAACTTGGAAGGCTTTTTGATGCTGTAGTTTGGAAGCTGTGCTTTACAGGGTAGTGAAACTATAAAGCAATTGCAAGGATTCAGAACTGAACAGGCATTTCAGGTAATTCTACTCAATTTGCATTAAAATTTAGCAAAATAAAAAAAAAATAAACAAAACACAGAACAAAATTTATGTTGAAGCTCTTTACATTTTCTGGAAAATATGCTGCATTCTTCAATTATTATAACCACATAAGAGAGTTTTTCCAGTGCAGTGATGGGGACAGGCAATTCATGGAAATGCACAACAGGCAAGCCCCCTTCAATTGTCTTAACACAGGTTTACTGCTGTGGAGGAAGAAATATTAAACCAATGAAAACTATAATCTTTAAAAGATAATGAAGGGTAAATTGTCATGCTTTCTCTCTCTGACCTTCAAATATGGTATCTACATGTATTGTCTACTCCTTGCTAATTCTATCAGAGTGTATAACAGAGTGTAGAACAGTTCCATACAAAAGGGGTGGTTTATGCCCTACCAGTGCTGATAGAAAGTTTTATTTCAGTTTTTCTTGCCTCACCACCAGCCTTGGTCCCAGCATGGCCAGTGCAGAAGCATTTGTGCTTCAGTAAGGGAGCAGGACTCTATGCCCCAGAGCTGGTCACTACAACTGCCAAAACAACTTGTGACACCTGAGAGTGTCCGTGCATTGACATCTGTGTTTCAAGAGTGCAATCATGAGACATAAACTTCGTAAGTGAAAGAAATTTGGTAGCAAAAAATATACCAAAAATATACACAAAAAAAAATAAAGACAAGGCCTGCACAGAAAAGGATCAGCAGAGGTGTAGCACCACAGTAGCAGAAGCAAGATGTGAAACACACTCCTGGTGCAGCTACTGTTCCTTTGAAAATATGGGATAACACGTGCTTCTGAATTAAGCTGAAGATAAGTATAACCAGGAAAACACCTCATGGATCTTGCTGTAACAAAATGTGGGGAACTGAAAGTCAAAGCTATGAAACACTGTCAAATTTGTACTGGAAAAAAATATTGCAGCCCTATTAATGGGTCTGGTCTTGAACTTTGCATCCATCATTTTTGTAAGCCAGAATGTTTGTTAAATTCCTCTACAGAAATTGCTCTTTAAAAGTGTATTAACATAATGCAAATTTAATATATGCATTATATGCTCAATTCCTAGTCTTAATCTCCCAGCACCATTCTTCAGCTATTAATATGTTTAGTTAAATAACTTCTTATACAGGGCTAGAGATATAGTGACTGTATGCCATGGATGAATTATGGAAGCAATTTAATATTCTAAACATTTATTTATATTCCGACATTTTTCATCCACTCAGAATTTGCAGTTGTTTGCTTAGAATGGAAACCACTCACAAATCAGCAAGTAAATCAAGGTTTTTGAAATTCAATGTCATGGCATATGATAATTGATGTTTAGCCATTACAAAGGATCAAGACTTTATTTTTGGTCTGGTTTTGATGGTGTAACTACAGTTGCACTTATATCTTATGCCCTAGGTTATTAAGGATCTCTCTAAATCAAAGCTGGGGGAGCTCAGTAAGTTTGATTTATCTTATATGCTCATTAGGCAGAAGACGGGTATGAACTTGCTCTTAATGAATGCAGTTATAAGTGTCATTTCTGCCTTGGCCTTTTATGTGCATTTCCAAAGTCTTGAGTTGGTATTCAGAGGAATTAATGTATTGACTTACTGGGGATATTGGCACTTGTCTTGCTGACACTTCAAAGCCCCTTTCAAGACTCTTCAGAAGATTAGCACCAGGCATGAGTAGACAGATAACTAACCTTCCCAGGAAAAATGTGTGTGTGTGTTTTAGGAGCAGCTTTGCTGGTTTTGTGATTGGTTTTTTTGTTTTGTTTTCTTTTTGTTTGGTTTGGTTTGGTTTGGTTTGGTTTTGGGTTGTTTTTTTTTTGTTTTGGTTTTGGTTTTTTTTTGGGGGGGGGAGTTAGTTTATTTTTTGGTTTTTGGGTTTTGGGGTTTTTTTAAGACTATCAAGAGAGGTATAAAAACACACACACTCAAAATATCCTAATTTTCAGTGTCTCCAGGATTTCAAGTCACACCTCATAAACAAGACAAGCTCCAGCATTAAGCCAATTCTTACCTTTTCCAGCAAAATCAT
>JAOTQP010000680.1:14516608-14538908 GCA_026413545.1 Cichladusa arquata
AGAGCCATCAGGGACTGGCTCTGCTGGACATGGGGGAAGGTCCCAGCAGCTTCTCACAGAAGCCACCTCCATGGCCCTGCTGCTACCAAAAACCAGGCCATGAAAAGACACAGTAGAAAAAAATCTATCAGGTGTGGTTTTGAGATGTTTTAAGAGAACCTGGCATTAGTTTAAGCCAAGTCTCCATTACCTCTGAATTACTTTCATCAATGTTTTCTCGAATTAGTAAAATTTCATTAAATTTTATTTTCATTACCCAACTTTTTATGTCATATTCATGAAAAAAATTGAGGGGTGTTCTGATATCAGAGTGATTTCTATCACTTTATCCCTTAAGATTTTTTGGGGAGTTTACTCCAGGGATGGTGGCATAATAAATTTACTGGGGTCCTAGGAAAGAGTTCACAGATTGTAGTAGAAATAATATACTTTAAAAATCGGTAATTACTATGAGGAAATGCCAAGAAATCAAATATTTCTTGTATTTTTGCTTACATTTGAGTGCAGAACATTATTAAAACACAGTAAAGTGTGACTAAGTATTTTCAGAACAGATTAATTCTCAGAGTAATGTTATTCAAAATAAAAGAAAAAGTCTTGCAGATATTAATGTCATTGGTCTAATCACACAATTAAAGATGCTGAAATGCATATGGATTTTTCACGATGAGATGCAAATTACATAATAAATAGATTGAAATTGGACTGTCTATAATTAAACCAAAGCAGAAGTCTTTAAGTGATTCCCAATTTTAGTCAATGGCTAGGTAGAAGTGTTCAATTTGGGTACAAAATACTTATTGCTTGATTCTCTGATTATAGAGTAGGATAATTAGAGACTGATGAATGATTTATTACTTCTCTTAAAATATATACCATCACTTCCATTTTAGCTTCTACTCCTGTTCACTTGCTGAGCAAAGTATAGATTTGAAGGTCTGAGGGCTTTGCCAGAGATTGTATTGTCTATATTTATAACAATTTTAAAAATATACCAGTCAGTATTAAAAGGCATTTTTCATTAAGCTTGTATTCTTTTCTCTGCCAGTCTCGTTCCTATTCTGTGCTCAGCATAATCAAGTCTGAGCACCTGTGAGTGGTGAAGTAGCAAATCCACAGTGTCTGGATGTTTTCCTTCTGCTCCTGCTGTAACTCCAGCTGTGCTGGCAAGGTAGGCCCTAGAGGGGGCAAAGCTTTGTTCTGCTCCTGAGTTTCTTGGTGGCTTCAGTGCTGTGCAGTCAGCCTGGGGATGCCCATCCTCTGGGCTTGTGCAAGCCACTCGCCAGGAGTGGGTCAGAAAGTGAAATCTTTCCAAACTAATCATCAGTATAGCCACACTCTCCTTTGGCCTCCAGCCCCAAGCATACAACTCAAAGTATGTAAACAGTGCCAGTTAATTCAGAGGAGCTGACACAAGTATTTTACTAAACTGGAGCATCAGCCTGCATCTTATGTCTTTGTCTTACGTTGTTTCTATTTATGTTATAGATATTTTAAATTTCTTAACTCCTCTATGCAGTGTCAAAGATAAATGGCAAATATAAAATTCATAGGGATTGTGTAAAGAATTTTAAATATTTCACATTGTAGTCAAGATCTAACAGTATAATCCATGCTCTATGACAAAGTAAGAAGTTACTACTTCTGCTGGGATGAAATTTTAGTGACTCAAATCCAGTTGTGTCAATACATGAAGTCGTAGGTTCTATTGAACCATTGTGCATAAAAAATTATATTTAGAAGAGTCTTGGTCAGTATCTGCTCTTTGAAGTATGTGTGGACCTGCAGGATGCATGTGCACAGAATCACAGAACGTTTGGGATTGGAAGGGACCTCTGGAGATTGCCCAGTCCAAGGGAGGGTCACCCAGAGCAGGTGACACAGGAACTCATCCAGGTGGGTTTTGAATCTCCAAAGATTCAAAACACATATATGTATGTAAATGTAGCAATATAAATGTGTATATGTTGGCCTCATTTAATATTTTTTTATTAAATGAAAACAAACTCATGTGAATGTCTCATCTGTAGCCACGATAACTGAACAATAAAAATAATTATTATAATAGCTACAGGTCGCAGTTTTCTTTATCTTAAACAAGAAAGCCTTGGCTGCAGAACCTTTACCAGAACTGTAAAGTCTCTTCTCAGTGTAAGAAAACAGTATTACAACCTCTGATATGTTAAAGTCAGCAGTGGTTGTGAATCCATCCAGAAACTGTAGTTTGTATGGTGAAATATGAAAGGAAATATCAAATGATTTTGGCACTTGAAGGTTGTTAATTAGGACATAAACAAAGCCAATAAATTTTGTCTTACTATTCCTTTCAAGTTGAAAGTTACATCCAACAGGAATACTGAAGCCTACTCTAATGTCATGTGTACCCATCAGATATCAATCTCCTCTGTTCTGATTTTGAAATGATGGCACAAAGCTGCTTCCCAGGCTGACCTTTGCTGGCAGAGCCCAGAGCCCACTCACAGGGTGCTTGGTCTGTGAGCACCAGAGTGAGAGCCCAACCCAGGTGCCTCAGCCTGGGAAACATCTCATCCCTAAACCAGCAGAATGGCTGAATGCAAACTCACAGGAGTTCATGGAGAGGGTCTAAAAATGTCCTGACTCCGAATACATTGCACAGGGAGAGGAATAACAGGGAATCTATTTTGCTGAGAACCGCTTTATTTTAAGCATCTTTTAAGGAGAAGGCAAAGCCACTTAGCAGAGCAACTCACACGGAGTGCCCTTGCTGGAAACGTTTCTGCTTTTCAGAAGTGGATGCTGTGCATGCTAATATGCTGGTGCAGAGCTCAGCTGGGAGAGCTGGGTAAAGCAGAAGAGTAAAGACCTTGTAGGGAGGTTATTCTCCTTCAGGAACAAGTCCTCTGAAAATACCTGCCATTTGGGGCAGCCTGATACATTGCAAAAGAGAGATTTTCTCTCCAGAAGCCTCTCCCTAAGCTCCAGGGAAAAGCAATTTCTAGCAGGGATGATGAAGCAGTATCCAGTGAGGGTGTGCTCTGCCGGAGACAGGGAATCAGTCCTGCCTTGGGTTTGGGGTGGGATTCTGAGGAAGGCTGGTGGAGCCCCCGGGAGCCCTGTGGCAGGGCTGGTGCCTGTGTGCAGTGTCTGAGAGCCGGGCTGGAGGGCTCGGTGAGCTGATCCTGCTCACACCACACAGGGAATCTCTGTTTCTCTGTCAGGAGGATATTTAAATTCACTTGGCAGTCTACGCACACGAGTTCTTTCTGAAAGAGGTTTGCTGCTGAAGGTTAGGCTGTGCTTTCCATTAAGGCACAGAGTTTTAAGTGTTAGAGTTCTGGATAGTAAAACTACAAGTAATTTCTACTGACCACAGTTCACTAGAAACTGTTAACTGGATTCTTTTTAGGTAGGGATAGTTTATTGCTAATCTGTTCTTCAGACAGGAGAAAGTGTTGCAGCATCTTGATTTCTTTACTGCATATCAAATATATTTTACCTCACCTATTTTTTTATTATATCTTGTTTTGTATTAGAATGGAGCACAGGCTTTAACCACCAATCTCAGTTGTCAAACATCTCTGCATGGAGTGAGAGAGAATAAAGAAAGCTCTGAATGGCATTATGGCAAATATTATGCTATAGGCATTGTTTTAAGATGGAGACCATTTTGACAAGTCAGAATATATTTTTGTACAGTGTTTATAAGTAATAAATGTCATTAATTTCTGAATATATTCTTCCTGTACAGTATCAGCCTAATCTTTGAAATATATAAAGCAAGGGAAATGACAAACAATTTCCACATTAACCTCAGGAAAGCAAGTGTTGGTACTAAAACGCATTTCAATTTTCATTTTATTTGAGAGTTATGATTTTTTGTGAATAACATTTCTCTTTACTCCAAAAAGATATTAAAGCAATAAGGAAAATTGAATCTTGAATTGGAAAATTAGTCACCTCTAAGAATGAAACTTCCCTTTGAAAATGGGAATGTTCATTATTAATCACCTCCAGACACTGTGTCCCAGAGGTTCTATGAGTTTTTCTTTATTTGATTATATACATTTTTGACAGATCAACCAATTTTTTATTCTTCTGAGTCATAAATTAAGGCACCTGCTGATTAAAGTGGAATTTATCAAGTGTAGGACAGCCTTTTGTGACAAAGCAGTTTAAAGAGCAGAGAAATAAGAGGAACTGTTGCATTTTAAAATGTTAAAAACATAGTTCAGAGGAATTTTCTTCTCTCTCACATACACCTTTACTGAAGACTGAAAATTTCCAGGCAGAGTCAGATTTCCTTTTTTCAGTTCCTCTGTTTTTGTTTAAAGAAACTGAAGATAAAGAGAATAATTTTTTCACTCCATCCCAAGCTGTTTGAGGGTCTCTCAGTTTTCTATTAGATATTGTCCTGCCCTGCAAGCAGCACCCTTTATTCCAGCTGGGAAGGACAGCACTGATGTTTTTCATAGCTGCAGTGAGCACCATGTGGGCAATGCATGACCACAAGAGTTGTTTCCTGGTAACTAAAGCTTGTGCTGCAGGAATGCTGATGGAAGTTGATGTGCTCACCTCCCTCTTTGCTTTGCATATCAAACTTCTCTGGTTTATGCCCTAAGTCTGGATCATAATTTAAGCAGTAGATTGTCAAATACTGAAAAATTAGATGCAGTGCTTAGATGTGGGCTTGTGTTTGTCTCTGAGATTTTTTTCAGCAGGAATCCAATAAAGCAAATATAAAAGAAGTTCTACATTGTTTTGTTTCTATTTCTTTCTAGATTTTCACATATATTATGATTTTATCCAGGAATGATAGGTTTCTTCAGGTCTGTACTTAATTCAGTAGCTGATGGCTGCCAAAAATGTGCTTGTAAAAAGGGAAAAAAATGTGAAAATAACCCCCCTCCATTATCTGTGCCTTGAGTCTGTGAAATTCAGAGTGGTAGCATTAATGGGCTTCTCAGGGTCGACTGGCTGGCCCTGTCATTGGCAGAAAGGATCTCTGTTAAGAGATTTGGGAAAAGATTTAGTTGTTCCTCAATTTATAGCAGCTGTCAGGATATGGATCAGTCAGGGTTGGCTCAACTGACTGGAAGCTGGAGAAGGTCTGACATAATACTGTCCCAAATCTACCTTACTGAGTTGAAAATCATAAGGAAAGTATTCTCACTAGAGACAGATCCATAGGAAAGAGTAGCTTTTAACTGGAGAATGTATTTACTTCCTTAGCTGGGTGTAGGAGTTTGGCATTTTATTGAGCTATGGGATTAAGGTCAGATAAATTGATCTAACTTTCACAGAAACAGAAATACCACAACTCTGTTAGCTAAATCAGCAAAACAAGCAGTAGTGGTCAGTAATAAACATATTAGAAAAGTGGCTGTGGTTCAGATCACTCTGTTCTGTCTTCTCTGGATTTATTGCATACAGTGGCACAGAGAGGCACAGAAAGAAGTTGTCATTACTGTAGCAGGCTTTCATTTGCTTTGAATGTTAAATCTTTTCAGAATAAACAGCAACTGAAATGACTGAAGTGAATGTAGTCTGCTAAAGAATTTTGCACTAATGATTTCAACTAATGATTTCAGCCTTGTTAAAAAGTATGTGAACAGTAAGAAGCAATTCTAAAGCCCTCTGATATCAATTGAAGCCTTTCTATCTCAGAAACTCATATATGTTTGCTTTAGAAAAGCAGGTTCTCTACAGTGGAATGCTCACAGCAATTTCAAAAACAGCAAAACAATTAGTTTTCTTAGCCTGGGGTTGCTAGGGCTATGTAAAAAGATAAAATAGGAGACATCCAAGCAATGGGTTGGGAGGAGGATGGAATAAGGGTCTTTTATGGTGGAAAATCAACTTTAGCTTTCAAACCTCTCAATGAATTTTAGTAACCTACAGTCTAGCAGCAAAGTCATTAAAATAACACTAAATTTGCCATATGATAATGATCTACATAGCATTTTATCAAACTTGTTCACTTATAAGTTATAAGATAATAGTTCAATTCCTACAAGAAATAAAAAGTGAATAAATGTTAAAAAATAAATATAGCCTATTGTGCTGAAACCGTTATGTGAAGTTAAGCTTATCTTTCCTCAATCTTTCCAGGGACCATATTATAACTTTAAACATATACTTGTAGGTTTTTGATTATTTTTATATTGTGCTTCTAGAAACAATCCTGAAGATAAAACTGGTTTTCCATGGCACACAATACATATTGTACATAAGGCCAGTACTTTAAATTCAATGGGCAAATCCATCTTTTTACCTGTCCTAAATGAGCTCAGTTTTGCCCAGACAAGACAGGGAATAATTTTCTTTACTCTTCACTCAGAGAACATGATTAATCCCTATCATGTAAGAGGACACAATGCAACTGGATATTCCTCCTTTTTTTTTTTTTTTTTTTTTTTTTTGCCTGATGACCTATCCAGTGAACCCATTAGTGAAAGGCCCTATTTTGTGACTGACTGTGAAGCATGATGTGCCTAAAATGCATGAAAAGTCTTCAAAGAACTGTGCTTATTCCTGGGAGAAACAAATTATCAGAAATATATTAATGGCTAAAGCTGTAATAGAACAGACAATTCTTGAGACAGAATGAAGCCTGGTATTAGGAATTAGCAGAATAAAAGAACCTGTCTGATGATACTCAGTGTTTCAAAAACTGTTATTAAAATACTAATTTTTGATCTGTCTGATAACTTCTTCTATACATTATGGCTTCAGGTATGCACTAAACTGAGACTGAAGATGGAGTGGTAGGGAATTTTTCCTCACCTAATTTTAACTCCCTACCAAATAGGTGCCTGCACCTGAGCAGTTCAGCTAGACTTCCTCACAGACTCATTTCTAGGGTATAATTTTATCTGCTGGTTCAGACAATTGCCCCACTGTGGGACTGGTTGTGCCCAGAACAAACCTGTTTCTCCCCTGTGCCCTTAAAGGAGTCCAAACTCCTTGATGAAATAGAGCTGATTGCAGCATGTCTGACACAAGGTGCAATGAGCCCTGCCCAAGAAAGGGTGCTCACCCCAAGGGTGGCATTGCAGCCCTTCTGCCACGGGAGCAAATGTTCTGGTGAATAAAGCCAGATGAAGATTTTGTAATGCTCAGAGATGATGGCAATAGAACTTCTTATAAAAAAAAGTTGTTGCTCACGGCAAGCTTTTACTAGCATTTTGTCTCTTAGTTCAGTTCAGTGAGTAAATTCATTGCTCATGGCTTACAAAGAAGTTACTACAACAGATGTTACCCCCTTCCTTCTCCCTGAGCTGCCCTAGAAAAGGCTTCTGTGTGCTCATTGCCCACCTTCCCCAGCTGACACAGGAGGTTAAGTGTGCAGCACATCTGCTGAGCCACAATGGCTTATGGCAGTGAGGACAGGAGTAACTAAACTGTGAATTTGCTCCTACTGCATGCTACTTAACACAATAATTGAAACCTAGATTTTTCTCTTCACAGTAACAAATGTTTTTGTCTTTTTTTTTTTTTTTGCCAATACATCATTTTTAGCTGGAGAGTTTAGATGATCACAAGTACTATGCTTTCTACTTCTTTAATATAAGATATTACATAATGTATTTGCCTGTCATGCCCTTGGAAGAGGACTCCTTGTTCATTGATTGTTTACACCAAACAGAAATGCACAAGTCTCTGACAAAAGAATCTCTCTAATTAGTGTGACATCTGCAGAAGTAACCACAGATTACAGAAGGGCATGTAGAGACTGAGCTCAAACTTCCCAGTTATACAATATCAATGCACCCAGCAGAGGTACAGAACTAGAACTTAGGGGGAAATTTTCCAAGTTGTCCAATTTCTGTTCAGTTTTTTAATATCTCTGTAATTTGTCACTCTTCACCTCCTAGTCAGCTTTGACAGGGTTAGCTTTTTTCCTAGCATCTTCTCACCTTAGTCATTTTAGTCATTCCTCTGGATGCAGCTTGGACTTGCCACTGAGTTTCCTCTAAGTTGATCAGTGCTGTAGCAGTATGCAAAATATAACCTCAGACCTGCAGTTCTCACATCTTCCCATGTGTTTGCCGTTCAGGAAATATCAATGGGCCACTGGTGATAATGTACCCTGCCCCTCAATTTAAATTGAATGAGCAAAGGGATAATGTTTGTCCTATAAAATTTCTCAGGCAGCTGAAAAGTCTGTCTTTAAGTCATCCTTTTCCTAAGTTAAGGCAAGGCTGTTGAGATATGTAGCTCTAGAAACATACTTATGTCTATAAGCTCAACATATTATGGGTTAATTTTCTTGTTCTAGACTGAACAAAAAACCTGTGAGTAATTAATGTTCTTGTATTAACTTCATGGAGTTTTTGAAAGACAAGTTTTGACTGAGTTATTGAACTGTAGCTCTAACTCACCCAGAACCTCAAACACTGAATGGCTGCTTTTAAACTGGACAGAAATATGATTAGGACTCAGCCCATATCTGATATCTATTTCTAAATGGCAGTGGTAGCATTAGGTCAGTTCCCCCACTGTCACTGTTGGCAGAACAAGTGGGCTTATATACAATGCCTTTGCATAAATGCATAGTAGCAGATAATAGAAATTCAACACCTTCAAGAGATGGCCCAAGAAAGATGATCAGACTTGCACTGAGTCCTGGAGATTTGGGAGTTTGGGACTATTTTATTCCTACTTGTGCAGACTATTTTATTCCTCCATTGTGCAGTTCCAACAGTTAATTTAACCTTGTCAGGACTTGATCTATGTCTCTGTACAATGAATGCAAAATTGAACCAAACTTCACAAAGATGTTCATAGACTGAATGCTTGATGGGAGTTCTGGTTTGTCCCCATTTTCCCCTCAAGAGTCTGGCACTGTCACTAGGCAGGAATAGTGTTTTCCCCTTTACAAAGGACTGAGCCCTCTGTGGTAACCAAAGGGTAAAGAAAAAGACAATTTCATCTCTGTTTGACTGCTCTCTTGTGTAATACTGTGAAGATTAGAAACTGATTTTTCTATGTATTATCAAGAAAATCTTAAGATTTCATGGCTGAAAAGCTGTGAGGAAGGGCAAGTGATTCTGTTAATACAGCTGTCAAGTTTCAGCACATTGCCAAAGGTTAAGAACTTGGTGTCATGCAGCAAAGATTTTTAAGAATCTGGTATTCCAAATCTCTATCCAGCATCAATTGCAGCAGAAACTCTCTGAATAATTTGCATAGCAACTGTTGCTAGGAAAAAAACCTGCAGCCTAAACCAAATTTCTGATAAATTCAAATCCTATCAGCATTTCCAGCAGCTGGAGAAGACTAAATATACATAGTTCAAATGGCTGGCTTCCTCCAGCAATAGTATTTTTAGATGTTTCAAAGAGAAATAGTGATTCAGAACACACAAATATTCTTGCTATATATAAGCTTGGGGGGAGGGGGAATGGCCATCTCAAGGCAGCAGAGCCTCTGGGTTTCAGATGTGTTATCTAACCACAATTCAGGTCTGAAATGGGATGCACCTGCTCAAGCTGACTGATGCTCAGAGGAAGATTCTGCTTCCCCCAGGCCTAAGCACCCTGCAAAACGAGGAGAAATGGGTGTTTCACAAAGGCCTCTGAACCAAAACCTAAACTATCCCAAATTTGTAGAGCGTCTCTTGTTAAGAAGTGCTCCTAAGTCACAATGGGAGACAGACAATATAGAACCTCAGTTTGGCCCTCACACACCACATCTAGCTGGGTTTTGTTCAAAAGTCCTTGATGCAGTAGTGTTCATCTCCCTAAAGGTTTCCTCTGGTGGAATTTTTTTGGGAAAATGCACCTCTGTACCATCTGAAATGAAGGAATGAAAGATCAAAGAAAAGTAAATGGACTATTTCCCTTAGGAAAAGGGGAAAAAATACTCTATAAGTGGACATGCATTGATAATTGATAAAATCATATATATTGACTCAAAGACTAGAGTGATGTGACTTGTCAACAGCACTACTGAATGAGTACAGCCCAAATAAATCTGAAGAGATCATTATTTCAGACAAAACTCTTAAATCTTTTGCCTCTTGCTGTAACAAACATATACCAGACAAGATCTAGGATTACCTGTAGACAGGGCTGGGTAAGCAGATGACTGGATTGCCCAGCAGAAGGAACTAAATATCTGCACGGTAAAAATAAGGATGTTCATATTTTGTTCTCTAAAACAAACTCCTGTCAAGCAGACTCTTTAATCTGCTGCCAAAGGAAACACATTATTTCATTGCTAACAATCTCCACTATGCTGTTTGCAGAAAACCATCAAAATAGAAAGAAATTACTGTAGGTTTTTTTTTTCTGAGAGAAAATAGTAATCTCTCCTTCTAAATCCATGAAATTATATTTCTGCATGAAGTTTAATCTACATATATGTCTGTATGTGTGACTGATTTTACCAGTAACAGATTCATAGAGCCAAAATTTTTCAAATTATTTGTGTAGTTCTGTGGAAGTTATGGTTTCAGTATGTCATTTCCTTCTAATGAAAAAATCAAACAAATGAATGAAAAAACCAAACTAACTAACCAAACAAAAAAGCTGTTTTATTTATAAAATTCCTGGGCTCTGCCTAGAACATTACTAAGCCGAGCATGCTGGCCATACCTGCCAACCAAACACAAACTGCTTCAGGTCTTATCTGTCCTTATGGCCCATCTAGTATGTCCCATTTTCATGTGAAGTGGGCATAATGCTTTCAGTAACACTACAGGAAGCAGCAGACAAGACTCCATTTTCAGGTCACTGATAAAAGAGTATAACATTGCACTCTGCTCAAGATATCTTTTCGATGCATTCAATCAGAATGTGTTTTTCTCTGAAAGTACCTGGGTCTGTAGTCTAAAAAACCTCAGAGGCTTTATGAAGTATCCAAATCTTGAAAATTTACTAAGTGACCTTTCTGTAGTTTACCTTCAAATTCTGTAGTCCCTCTTCAAATTGCCTTTGGGCTAAATTTGCTCTAGTCCCTTCTTTTCAAGTTAAACTCTCTTCTCCCATTAAAAATCACCAAAAAAGGTGTCACTATTTTCTTTCAGATATTGCTGCAAAACTCAGAAGCAGCACGTGTGCTACTAGTCCTCTTTTCAGTGCCACTTTAAATACAGCAGCAGTTGAATGACGTGCTTGGCTGGATGAAGTGGCCTATGCTTGATGCAGAACACAACAGCCATTAAGCTGCTGTTTAACTGGTTTCCCCAGATCGTGGCAAGAACTGACACAGCAGGCACACACTGGAGATGAACTCTCAAGTTCTCCTGAGATGGTGGGGAAAGACCAGAGCTTTTAGATGTGCTGTAAAGCACAGCTCCTGTTCTGTTCAGATTCAGCCAGGGCTCTCCAGCATTAGCTCACCCCTGCTATGCACCCAGCAGTCCTCAAAGGCTGTGTGCTGTGAAGAGCTGGGGTTTGGATTTATCACATTTCTTACATAAACTCAGACCTGCTGGCACATGCTAGAGGTAATAATTTTCTTCAGAAATTTCAGAACTTATCTCTATGCCCAAAAAGAATAAAAGGGTGTTTTGGCTTTGAAAAACAGCACCACGGACCTGATGATTCTGTGGCATTGTCAGTCTTAGGAAAATGAAGTCACTTAAGAATACTTTTTTTGTTTTTTCCAGACAATTAGCACAAGATGATCTCTCTAACATCAAGGTCAGAGAACTAGCCTAGAATAGCCTAGGCTCTGTCCTTCCACAGGGAAGGGGAGATCTCACAGTCAAACAGGTTTGACACTTGGCAGTTGGACAATGTCCACAGTCTAGAAAGCAGCAAAGGCAACAAGCACAGGGAAAGAACAACACAGCAGGAAAAGAAAAGGGAAAATAAGTACAAGGGAAGCAGAGAGACTGGTGCACAGCCCTGCAGCTCTGTCAGCAGCCTGACCATGGCGAGGCTCCCTGTCCTCTGAGAAGAGCTTTAGATTTCCCTTCCAATTTTTGTCCTCTGCATTACGGAGTGAAATGCTCATCCCCTTCCCTGAAGACAGTTATATTTGTCTTGCAGAGGTAATGACTGTATATCTGGAGAATCTCATGGGATATAAGTTGGATCTAGTTGATGTCAGAGATTCTAAACTCCCTTGCTGCCCTGCATGTCTGAGCCATGTGTGAATCCTTAAAAGGGGTTTGGGCTAAGCCTGTCCTTGGGGTGGGCTGTGTGGGTTTGCCAGGGACTCTGCATTCCCCTCTATTCCAAGGGCTGGGAATGACCCACATGGTTTTTGACTCCACATTTCTCAGATCTCACAGTTGTACTTCTGGTAATTACAGAATAATACAGTGGTTTGTAACATTTTCATTAATAGAATAATAGAAGCAAAAGAATAAATAGAAAATCAAGAACAATTTGTCATCAATTGGAATATTCTACACCTCTAAAATCTTTAAAAGAACCAACTGTTATTTAAATAACATTTCCCAGCAAACAAGAGCTGTTCTTGGGTTCCTTTTGAAGGAGAAGATAGCTCTGTATGAAATAGGAGCCTAACTGTGGCCTGCCATTAGATAATCTTTTGCCTGCCTTTGGGATGTGTATGTCTCTTTTTGAGGCAGAGTTTGGAATGCTTAACCCACCCATAAAACTTTTTTTTTTCCTTCTCAGTATCTTTTGAATGAATGCTTTCCAAAGAGCCTGTCTGGAAGCTGGGAGTTTAGGGAAAATGTCTTGCATCCTGAATCTTCTGATGAGTTATATAACTTATATATGCTTGTGCAGTGACATTATGTATAGAGCTGAAGGATTTATGATACTTTCTGAAAATACTTCTGGGGCTTAGATTCCATTAATAACAAATACTTCAGTACATCAAAATGCCATTTACCTCAAACACTAAATGTGATTGTACATCTGCTGTCTCCTTCTTGGCTTTCCTACTGGAGAAGTGAAATCTGTGCATCTCCATCAGATGGAGATGGGACACAGGCTGAAGGATCCATTTGGGAATGTTGTCAGCTGCTGCCATTGTTAGGAGCTGGGCTAGCTCAGCTTTTTCTTGGCCACAGGCTCCTGTTCCACTGCCCTCACTGGAGCAGTGAGGCCTGATGGCCTCAAGTCAGCAGCTGGGGAGGGCAGGGCAGCAGCCAAAGTGGTAACTAAGGCCCAGGGCTGTGAGCCAAGTTTATTTTTTTATTTCAGTTGTCTTTGAGGTTAATAAGGCATTATTGCTTACTTGAGTGCTTAAGATTTTGTGCTGATAGATGACATGTATTCCTGCCTTATTTCCTTCTGTTCATCCATTAATGAATATAATAATAAAACTATTCAGTTTTTTATAAAGGAAATAATTTTATCCTGAGCAATAGACATTCTTACAGAAAATGATAGCTTGTGTATTACTCTAAAACACAGTGCAATATTAACAAGGAAGACTGACAATAGCTTAATGCTGGTCTCTTAATATATGTTAACATTATTCTGGATGTTTAAAGGAAAAAATCCTACCCTTTCTCTCATAATAAGGATTTCTTTTCTTTTATTACACCCATCTGGAAAAAAAATGGGGAAGCTGAAATATAACTAATAACCTATCAAGATCTCAGCATGGCATTTCCTGAGTATTCAAAATGCCAATGTTTGCTAAAAGGAATATTTTATTATTCTGCTATGCAAACAAGGTCGTAATGTCATGCAAATTGACTTCCAGATTGGAGAGGTCTCCCATTCACACATTTGTTATGCTCCATTTTAATGGATGCTGATGACATCAAAGCTTTTAGTTAAACCCAATGTTTTATTGCAATAATTATGCATTGAAATGATCAGTGGGTGATATACCCCCCTAATCACATTGTTTACTAGCACATCAGCAAAATATATTTCTTAATATGGATTTGAAGGTTTATGCCTATTGAAATTAATGGTGAAAACTTTTGTTGGCTTGATAGTTGGCAAGACATTTTCAATAGTGAATGTTACATTGAAATGTCTTCTGAAATGAAAAAAATTTTGCATGGTTGTAATATTGAGCAATAAAGCAGAAAATGCCTTCAATAGTGAACTTTGTTAATCAAAGCTGCAGGGAAAAGAATTGAATATGGAATAAATTATGGATTATATCTTTCCCTTTTTAAAATTTTCCTAATGCCACATATGACACATATTTAGGAGTAGGAGAATAGTAGCTGTTGTTGAGAGGCTTTGGTAAAGAGCTGTGTGAATTCTCTAAAATACATTTTTGACAAAAGTCATGAAAACCACATTGCTGCAATGAGGAGTAAATGAAACTTCATAAATATGTGAGATGCCAGTGAGTTCTGTGAATCTGTGTAGGTCTCCTATAAGTCAAGTGGAAAGTCACTTAAAGAACAAATAAAAAATTGTGGTAATTCTTAATTCTGTATAGAAATTTCTGCTTCAGAAAGTAATTTTAGACCATTCTTATCAATTGCTACATGAATATGGTGGACTTGATACATAGGGAGGTACTTCAAAAGATGAGTGTATTATTTGAATAGGTCTTGTAATTGTGTGCTTCTCTGTTCCCTGATTTCTACCCTGGCCCTGCCTGCTTAAACACATTTGAATTCAGAAGAGGTACTGTTAATTGCTAAAAGAAATGTCATTAGAGCCCTTCTCATCAAGAGCTTGTAACAGGCTAACTCTGGTTTAAGTGTTTGAAGGATGTCTGCACAAATGGGCAAGTTCAAGATCTTTATCCAGATTAATTATTTTGCTCTGTTCTCCCAAACCCTGTACTGACCAGATACATTCCAGTTCCTTTGGGAAATAATTATTCTTATGGGAAGGCATCCCACAGTATTCCAACATCAAATTAAAAAGTAAAACAAAATCAGATTTATGTACGACACAGAAGCTGCTGTGTAATTAGTTTAAAAAAATTCTTTCAAGAAATACTCAAATGCTTTCAAAATATCAGGATACAATTCCTCATTTAGTGATCAAATGCAAGTATTGAACAAATACATATATGTAGTTTTCTACTTACTCTATTAAAAAGTTGAAAATTTAGATCATTCTCATTTAGAGGCATTGGAAGTATTTGTGTAGAACTGGGCATCAAAGCTGCTAATTCCATTAGAGGAAAGGCTTCAAAATGATGGATTTGTTCCTTTGGACTTGTTGATTTGTGCTAAGACACAAGTTTTATCACTTGTTCTGTAATTCTGACCAGGACTGGACAAGACCAGCTTGTAAAAAAAGCATTATGAGTGTGTATTGCACAGACCCAAACTGTTGCCTGATTTCACCACAAAGAGCAAGAACCATGTTGTAATGTTCAAATAAAGTGAACTTCTGAGCAAATTCTTTGTTTGGTAGCTTTATCATACAGCACCATTAAACAAACCCAAATAGTTTCTGTTTCTGATGGGTTGCACAGACTCTTGGTCTTTTATTAAGAAATAAAATGTTCCTAGAAATTGTGATGGTCTAGTGTTGCACAAATGCTTTATTCCCTCTAGACTAGATGCAGGATGGTAATAAAAGTTTAAAGTAACTTACTTTACAAAGTTAAAATTAATGTTTCTCACATCAAGGGAATCACTAATCACTGAGAACTCAGTGGCAGGATATGAATTTCTTTCAAGCTCAAATTAAACCTTAAAAAATTAAGAGTCTAGCAAAATGGCCTCCTATTTTGTCTAGAATAGAGGTATGAAAGCAGAAGATTTTGTTACATCAAAAGGAGAAAAATAACAAGAATGCATAGAATTTAGCAAAAGTGATAGGTTTGTAAATAAGATTTAGTAAATAAAAGAATGAAAATAAGTACTACATTGATCCTTTCTGGTTTTCACACCAAATTACTGCAGGATTTCTATTTCTTTGCCAAGCTCTTACCCACTGTTTTCTTGTCACAGACTTTAATAGGGATAGTTAGGGCATAAATACATCTATTCTGATGGAAACAGAAATTGTCACTCATGAGACTCTGTGTGGTCCAAAGTCTGGTGGAAAAAAGCTTATAAATTGTTTATTTATGAAGATTTGGCATAGAAAAAATAAGTTTTGAATACAGATGAAATAGGTTTAGGATATGGATGAAAGAGGTTTAAAGTAGGTTACACTATCAGTGAAGTTTTGGCTGTGAGCTGCTGCTTGTGCCATGGCAGAAGGGTCTGTTCACTCATGGGTGCTGCAGCTGGGGCAGGGGAGCTGGATCCTCTGTGCCACTCAGGGACACCCAGAGATCCTCAAGGCACAAACCCTTGCCAGGGCCTCAGGGGAGGGCAGGATCCTTGGGGAGGCACATTGCACCACCCCAAGGTGGCAGTCTGGGAATCTCTTCACTGGTGCCAAACCCTTAATTATATAGCTGGAGGGTGCTCCAGGATCTTCCTTTAGGTGCCTCATCTGCTCTGTGAATGAAATGCTTGATGCCAGACTACCAACATTAAAACCTGTTTGTATTTGTGTTGAAGCTGAGGAGCTGCTGAACTCTCTTCTTTCATTTCCAGCTCCAGCAGGTCACCAAAATCCTTCCAGGTTTCTGCAAATTATCAAACTCTAGACACTCATTCCAAGGAGACCCTGATGGCTTAGGCTTACCAGAGCAGCAGGCTCTGAGAGGAGAAGGAGTTTCTAAAACTTCAGTGTGACAAACAGAGCACACTGAATTCTTTACAGCCAGTAACGAGTCCTTGGCCCCCAAAGTTTCTCTGCCAGTCTCTTTGGTCTTTTAGTTTCTAAATCCTGCCCTCTTCTGATATCCTTGTTCCTTCCAAAACGTAATCTAAGCAAGGCAGGTGACTCATTTTATACTTACAAGGCAAGAAATTTTTGACATTGAACCTGTAATATGTGAGCTGTGAATAGATCCCCAGCATGTATGCAGTTGTGTGGGAATTGTATTTAGTCAGCAATCCTCAGGGAAGGTTCCTACAGTATTGAGCACCAGGAAAACAATCAGCAGACCCTGGAACCTGCTGACAGGGCATTACTTTACAGTGAGCTGGGCTGGGTGAGAGATGGAAAGGTTAAATGAAGGTGGAAAGGTCAGGGGGGTTGCACTGCAACCTGGTGCTCAGACCAGCATATTATTGCAAGCCAGCATGGGAGGATGCATTTAAGAGAGGGTTCAGAATATTATGACTTGTGTGCTGTCTGCTGGATAATGCAGCTCAATTCCCCTTTCCCCAAGTCTTTTTTCATTATCTGAATGGAATCCTAAGTGTTACATCCAGAGAAACACTCTTTGCCTTTACTTAGAATTCCTGAGAGGGAAGCATCTCTTGCCAGGCAATTTTCAACTCCTGCTGGAGCAGGCCTAGTTGTTTATCTGCTTTTTACTTTTCAAATAGTTAATGATAATGAACTGTAATTGAGAATTGCTTTGGGCTCATTATTATGCATGTTGTCATCCATTTATCTCCCTGTTTCCTTTGAAATCACCTTCTCAAGGGTTTGGAATGGTGTTTAGTATTCATTTTTTTCTTCCTGCCTTCCTGTTAATATTCACAGGTTTTTATTTTTGCCCTCTTATAAAACTGCATTCTTCTAATTAATTTTTTTCTGTGTAAGCTTCTGATTCTCTCTTATTTTTTTTCTCTTTCTGTAGACTTCTTGATTTCTAACCACTCTATTCTAGTTTTGAATGTATTTCCAGTAAACAAATAAGAGTAGAAAAAGCTTCCCAACCTAAAACATTCAGGTACAGCTTGCTTGTTATTAGTACACCTACTGTTGCTGTCTTAAGATACTAGTGAAAAGAAGAAGTCATTATGCACTTTTATTTTGTCTTGAGTAAAAACCAATTGTGGAGTAAAAATGTATCCGTGCAAGAGTTCTGGGTTTTCATTTTATTTTCTGTTTGAGCAAGAGTCCTTTGCTGTTGCTGCATATAAATGAACTTCTGGAGACTCCTTCTTACCCATTCCTGGTGTCTCTCTGGTTTCTAGCCCGTTGGAACTGCTGAATTTACACTGAATTGTTCTGGTGTAGCTTGGACCTGCATGGCTCATCACCTCCCTGATTCTGTATGAATTAATGAGTCAGCACTCAGGCTGTACACATTTAAAAAAAGAGCATTAGGTACTGTTGGAATGTTGTAAGGTTGCTCACACTGCCTCCTCTATCATCCCACCCCCATGTCCTTGCCTGGTGCATCCTGAGGATCATTCCTTAGACACACCCTGGGTTTATTTACAAAGCTTCTTCATCTTCTCTACTTCCACAAATAGCAAATCTGCTTTCTGAAGCAATGCTCAAAGAAAATGGGAAATGTGAGCTCAGCTCTGAAAGCCTCATTAGTGCATTTCAATCTGAGTGATCCCACATGAAAGAGTAAGAGGACTGTATCATTAGTAAGAGAAATAAATTTTTTCATGATCGTTCACAGTTAAATGGAGAGCTGAAAATAATAACAGATGTAAACTAATATGAAATTGTGTTTATTCTAGTTCTATTCATTCTAATTTTAGCCAGCCTTATGTGGGTACTTTTCAAACATCAGATTTGGAAGAGATATTCCCATCTTTAAGAAAGCCAACAAAATATACATAAAGCAACAACAAAACAATCCTGAATATCTGAACAATTTTTATGTTACATTGGTGCTTGTTTCCTGAAATAAGAGTTTAGCTGTATGGTTTTAATAGCAGCACTTCATTGTCAGCTGTCCTCCCTTGGTAATACAGCTCCAAACATCAACAGTGAGAGCTTGAAAACCTCCTTCTGAGAGCTTTTGACACGCACAGCTCCAAAGATGGATTTGACTTTACATTCCCCTGATTTAAAGCGGGGGGGTCATTTGGAAATATTAAGTTCTTATCTAATGATTCCCACCTCACTTTTCCCTCACAGGGATCCTTACACTTTCTGTACATGTTCACATGGTTCAGATGTCTGGCCTGCTACTTATAACCAGAATGCTGGTAGAAAGAGTTATTTGCTTTCCTTTTGTGTTTTATTTGCCCAGGCTTCCATCCTAAAGATTTTCCTCTACTTGAGAACCTGCTTTTTAAAAAAATATTTATTCAAAAGGGGTAAATTTAGGTAACTTATTACTGTGTGATAACAGCATTTTATTCCATATGAGGGCTCTTAGGAATGACCAACTGAGAATTTTAGGATGCCACTCAGTGAGTCTGAAAGCAGTATCAAAATTCAGAAGTTTTGCTGAAGCTGCCTAAGTCTTTGCTGTCACACCTTTTTACTTTATGTTTGTATGAAGTATTTTAGAGCCCAAAACTGCAACAAGGGGCTGTTAATGCACTGTATTTTGGTGGAGAATATTTGTGCTGTTGTGGGAGGATAGATTGTGGGAGATTAGGAATGGGGCTGTGACTGAGCCTCATCTGTAATGAGGTGCAGCTGTATAAGACAGGTGAATAGCATTGAAGGAGAAGTGTGGAATGCTGATGCATATTGACTAATCACAAAGGATTAAAAAGGCACACAGGTGTTATGCATGTGAGAAAAAAGGTATAAAACGTTGTACAGGGGAATAATAAAGTGCTGATGCTTGCCACCATCTTTGGCATCAGTTGTGTGTCCACTGTCAGTTGGTGCCCCATGTGAGGAGTGACCACCAGCATGCTGTGACTGCCAAAAGCTGTCACAGGTTCTACTTTGAGCACCTATTTGTGTACCTTGCAGTGTTGTCAGGCACAGGTCAAGTTGCTGAGCTGTGCAGAACACTTTGAAATGTCCATCCAGGTGTGTTTGTGACCAGTGATGGCCAGAGGGCTGCTCTGGCACTCCTCCAGTGTGTAAATAAAGCTACCATAGGTTCCTGAATTCATGAACTAGCTCTTCTGTGAAGAGTCTCAAAGACAAATCATGCCCCTTTGGATTGCTGTGACTTATAAAGGAAAAGTTTATGTATATCACAGTATCTAGCCTTTGGCTTCAAGTATTTCCTCATATCATTTCTTTGCTATTACACCACTGTTGTGTTTCTTTGCATCAAATTACTTGACATCATAACTCTTGTCATTACTTTGGTTAGAGGTTGAGAATTGTTTGACTGTTGTTTCTGGTATGTGATGCTGATTCCATGTGTGCCTTAGTAAGCAAAACTTCTAGCTGTGCCAATTTTCTCTGCTTTTGCAAATGGAAAATAAGCAGGAGAGTGCAATTGCATAATTAGGAAATATACATTTATCTCTTCCCCCATTGTCAGAAAGCAGCTTTGCCACCATGACTCTTGCTGGTAGAAGAGCAGATGTTCCATGGTTGACATCCCTGCTACCCCTCAGCCACCTGGCAGGACAGGGCCATCACTGCCTCCCACTTGAGTCCACAGATGTCCTGGGATATTTTACAGCGAGGGGAATCAAACTGTGCCAAACTTGGCACTGCTGTTCAACGGGGGGGTTGTATGTCTGTAAGCTTATGTTGTTGTGCTGATAAAAAAGCCACAGAACTGTGTCTGGGAAGTCACATGCAATGTGTCCAAGACTCAAACAGCTAGATATAGGGATTGTGATTCATGTAGCTCCCATGGAGACTGTTTTTCACTCACAAAACACCAAGAAGACAGTGCTAATGTCAGCTCTCCTGTTCCCACTGCCTAAGTGCTCCTTCTCAGCTTCCAGCAGCCTTGTGCAGGGCAGTATTCCACAGGGCTCATCTCCCTGCTGTTAAAATGCCTCAGTTAGACATGCTGTCCAGCTTTTGGGGTAGTGCTGAAAGGAAGAACATAAAATTTATAAGAAGTTTCAGAAGAAGCAAAGAGGAGCAAGCATGGAAACATTTAATCTAGTACAGGGCATAAAGATTACCACAGCCAGCAAAATATGTCACCTCTATGCAAATCCAAATTAAAGCAGCCAGGTTATATAAATGAAATCTTGTTTTTGATACATAATTCACATTTCAGTGCTGCCGTGATCCCTTGAGGCAGGAGTGTGAGAGCCTTTGCTTTGGCTGAGGAGCTGGGACCTCTCCTGCACAGGTACCAAACACTGCACTGCTTCAAGATGGCACCTTTGGAGTTCCTCATGCCTGCTAAAGGAAATCTGCATTTATGTGGGTAGGAACAGAAAGGATTCTAAAAAAAAAATCCTTTCTACTACTACAGGGTGAAGGAATCCCAGAGCAAGTCAAGTCATTCTCCTTTCTCTTATCCACTCCCAAGCTAAGCACTGCAGTGATGTTTATCTAATAACTCCATCCTCCTTGAGGCATATTTTCTATTAATAGTAATTATCTATGACTTATAATTTGCCTTGAATTCTCCTTACTAGTGAAGCACTTGAACTGATTATGGACTCCCACTACTAGAATAAAAAATTATGTGACTGCATTCTTAATAGCAGCTGTATAGAAGTGAGTGCATAAAAATATCATATCTTCTGAAAGTGAGAGGTGTTTCTACCCACAGTGAGGTGGATGAATGTTCGCCAATTGCAGAATAAGTGGGATGAAGAGGCTCCTGACATTCTCTCTAATGAGATAAAATGTCTCCTGACATTGATTTACATGAGTTAGAATACTCAAATAATTCTTAGTGTATTTATATATTGTGGAAACTCAGAGAGCAATGATGGGTTGGTGCTAATTGGGAATTTTTAGTGAAATAAACAGGCAAGAAGGTACAGACCCTGATTTGAAGAGTTTACAGTGTGTGTAGAAGAGACAGAAACCATTACTGTGAGGATTTCCCAGATGTAAATTCCAGGGAAATTATGTACTTCTCAAGGTCATATGTGAGACTTTTGACTGCATCAGAAAAGAAATGTAAATGTCCTCAATACTGTTGAGTGCATTTATTGGAAATTTCACTATCTAACTGGTATCCTTTGGGGTGAAAATTTAGTCCACACTGCTATACCTGGGTCTGGACTGTGGCTGAGAAAATTGTGTGTTAGTTCCTCACTTCTTTGAACATTGGAGCAAATCCACCTCTTAGGTAGGTGAGTGCTATCCTTTGCTTCCTTAAAATCAGAATTCAGATTTGCTGAACACACAAAAGAGGATTGGAAAATCCCAACTGAAAGAAGAGCAGGTGGACTTTACTTTTCTGCAGAATGTTTTATTTTGGAATGGTACAACACTTGGAGTTCCTTGTTGGTTACTCTGAGTCCATTGGTAACTATAAAATGTGCCACAGCAGAGGAATGTTATGAATTCTCATTTATTTTCTGTCTTGACTCATCAGACCTTGGAAAATTGCACTGAGATCTGTAATTTTAAATGTCTTATGAGATGTACACACAACCTTAACCTAAATTATTAAGGATTAGAATTTTCCAGTGCATAGGGTCCTGACTGTCATATTGAACTGGTGACCCTGCCATCCTTGTTTTCTCATCAGCTAAAAAAAGCTAAAAAACCCCAAAACCCACAAACAAAAAACCAAACAGAATCTCCACCACATTTGCATTCACCTCACAGGAATGATGTAAAATTATCCCACTTAT
>JAOTQP010000680.1:14539008-14557487 GCA_026413545.1 Cichladusa arquata
GAAGTTACTAATCCCTATCTAATTATGAGGGGTTTTTTTTTTTTTTTCCAGTTGTAAAAATAATTTGGAACTGTGTGGGAACTATCTATTTGCTGCTAATGTTTCTTAATTTCCCTTTTCCCCTTTCCACATAATAGCATATGTACACCTTCTTGAAAAAATTCTAGTCTACGTAATATAAATTATGTATTTTTAGAAAATAGCTTTCCTGTTCATAAAAATGCCTTGTATTTATGTCTTATTATTTACTTTAAGAAAACAGGCTGCCATATTTTCATAACTTTCAAACAGGCTTCAAAACAATGATCCAATGTCTAGTCATTTTGACATTAAAATAACTGAGCCAGTAAAAAAACTGAGATGAGCACAGAATATTAGATCTGTTTCTTGAATACTTTTTGTATTGCTAAGGTAAGGTCTCCAAAATAAAATGCCTCTGTTCCATAAACTGAGAAATGTTATCTATTTTAGCATTTAAATATAGCTGAAAAACAATGATGGATGTTTCATCCTATTCCAAACATGTAAAACACAAGATTAAGTCTACCATTTTGTGCATCTCTCAAGAAATGGAATTTTTGCATTGCAGGCATAGATATTCTGTACTCAAATGCTGATTCCTCTGGCTGTTGAATAGAATGAAAAATTAATACTTTAATTAAAAAAAAATTAATACTTTAATGTTGAAATTTTATGCAAACTCATCATGACTAGCATCAGTGTCACAGATCTACTGTGACACTAATACTCTCTTAGCCTGCTTACTGTGGATAATTGTATTTGTTATTACAGGGCAGTAATTAAGAGAGAAAAAGTGTGTCATATTACTGAGTCTTTAAAAAAAAAACCCTAATCTTTGTCTCTAACTGCCGTTCTACTTACAATTTGGGAGTGAAAAGAGACATTAAGAACTTTATAGCTTTATTTTTCATCATAGTGTAGAATGAGACATATATATCTTTTGCCTGCCTTGAATAAATTTTTGTTTCAATAACTTTTTTGAGATGACAGTAGTTTGGTTGAGTTGCTGAAAAAAGATACTGTGACACTGTTCCCATGAATGAACTTGCATTTTAAAACTTTAGGGCGTACCATGCTGAGGAAGCAAACAATGGATGAGACAAGGTAGTACAGGTTTGAAAGAACATTGCTCCTTTCTGCTACTTTCCATTCTCAGACTATGTTGCATGAAGGTAACTCATGCTTTCTTTGTGAGTTCACCAATGAATAGTCAAGGATTAGAGAGACTTCCAGGGTGCAAAAAATGAGCATAGGACACAATAAAAAAATATGGAGGATCAAGTCAAATGGAAGATTTTCTGTTAATTTGAAAGTGATCTGATTCCTCTAAGGTTGCATATCCCAGCAAATCCTTTGCAAGTTTTCTTATCTACATATACATATATAGAAAAAACCATTTTATTCATCAATGTGTCTTCAAAGAAACAAAAATCTGCCAGATATTTACAACATATAACAACGCTGTAATTATCCTTTGAAAATTACATATGCATTAATTCTAGTTCTATACTTCCATACTTCTATTTTTGTACTATAATTTATTGAACTTCCATGCTGTTTCTTTTATTAGCGTTTCTGTAGAATTGAATGGAATTTTGCACTTAATTAGTTTTCTTTCTTTTTGCTAGTCCCATGGATGTGAACATAATCCTGACCCAGCTCTTCTTGTACAGGTGTATTGGCATCATATATAACCAATATACTATGTTTGGGTTAAATTTTCACAGTTCTCTCTCTTTTTTTAAAATATTAACAGCCTTTTCCACCCACATCTATGGTATAGATTAAATTCATAACATACATCTCTTCCATTTGGAAAATTATTGTATTGATCAATTTTTATGTTTTGGGGTTAAATGATTATAAAAAGCCAAATTAATATTCACAGTATTTGAATGTTGAATTCAGCGTGCTTCAGTAAAAATAATTCCCTTGTCATATAAGCTGGTCCAGCAGCTGACTGCCACCAGACACAACAGTCCTGTTTCTCTTTCCTCCTTTTTGAGATTTGTTTGGCTTTATGGTAAACTTGTTGCTATGGAGACCGGTGAGAATTTGGAGGTATTCTTTGGCTCAGAGACCTGAACCAGATCACTACTAGGCAGTGGACACCAACACTTTTCATGGATTAGGGTTTTAGAGGGTAGAACTACTTACACATGTAAAAGCATTTCCAAGAAGACAGAGAACCTCCCTTCTTTTCTTCCTTTGCTTTTCTTCCGTCTTGTCTTTACTTGAGAGCAGTCCAATCATTTTATTTCAATAATGAAATTATCATCTGGCTCACAGCACCTCACTGAAATTGCCACCTGACTGGTAGAAGAAAAGCAGACTAATACACATTTTTACAGGGAGTCTTGCTTGCTGAGAACTCAAACTAGTTTAATTTTTTATTCTAGAAATAAGTGACAGTTAAGATCCAGCTATTAAAAATATTAAAGAGAGGCCTCAGGCTTAATTAAGGTGCAAATATGGCCATATGGCAGAGTCTCATTATGGATTATTTTTAATTGTAAATGTAGATGTGAAGTGCATAGAGAGATAGAAGAAAATAGGAAAATAGGTGGTGGGACAGAAATAGAATGACAGATTAAGTAGAAAATATGGATCTAAGGATCCTAGTAGTAGTGTCTTGTTAATTGTTTTCTTCTGTTTTTCTTGACCATCCCACAAAGCACAGAGTTCAATGGATCAATATAAGTTTAGGCCATGGAATGGCTCCTGAGGTGCTTCTCCTGAGGGGGTGAAGGTTTGGCACTGTCTCTTGTAACAGACTTTGCAGATGTTGCTTTGCTTTGCATCACATGCAGGCGTCTGGTGCGAGGTCTCAGCAGCAAGTCATGGAGAAGCTGCAAGGGTCTTTGGTGGTTTATGGGACCTTCTCAAGTGAATGTGTATGTGGCCTTCCTGGGGTAGAGGGGACTTAATAACTGAGCTAGATTTAGCTCCCTCTATCTAGAGGTTACACCACATACCCCAAAATTCTCCTCCTCCACCCTGGTCCCAGCCAGAGAGGATTTTCAGGACACTTGCTGTATTTGGCTTTCTTTGTGGATACAGTCTTCTCATTCAGTCTGGTTTATTTATTCCCAGACCTGAGATAATTGGAAAACCATGTTACATTTATCTTATCTCAAGTTCCCTTAGGTGATGGTGATATATTCTGTAATGGTGACTTTTCTTCTACAAATTCATGAATCTCAATTTTGGACTACAAAAAATTAATTATGGTCACCAGAGGAATGTTGATGGTGAGAAAGAGCTATCAGGGTCTTTTAAAAGTAATTTTTAAGCTGGTCTGAGCTGAGAATAATTAAAAAAGCTGAGGAATTCTGCTTCCTCTTCAGACACTAAAAGAAGTGTTGGTGATTGTCCAGAATCAAATATAAAAAGGGTTTTTTCCCTAGTCCCTGTCTAATCCTAATCAATTGTGTGCTTTACCAGGGATCTCTTAAATGTGTCTAGTTTTCTAGATATAGCAAGTCATAAGAACAAAATGTATAAATCTGGACACTTGTAACTATGTACACTTGTTACAAAGTTTAAGATTTTAAAGAGTTTTCATGTGTAAGATGAAATAAAATGGAGAGGAAAATTCAGTGTAAAAAGTATGGTGTCTTCAATGTTTTTTTTCTGTGCATTCACAAACAAAGTTCAAATGAAGCCATAATATTTAAAGGTAAAATTCAATGGAGTAGATCTGAAAAAAGGAATTTTGAAATTATGAAACTACTTTCAGATTAAGCTCAAATTTGTAAAATTAATTCCAGTAACCTATTTTGATTCATGTAACTCCAATATTGACTCAAAAATAAGTCTCTCAATTATAAACGCTCTAGAACTTCATTAGACTATAAGTTTTCTTCAACCAAAGAGCTTTAAGAGTGTGGTTCCTTGGTTCCTCCACGTCACAAAGAATCTTTTCCCATGTCAGCAATATCTTACAGTTATTTAAATTCAATCTTAATGAACACTATGGGCTTTAGTTCTTTTGAAAATCAGGCAGTTTAATTTCATGCTCTTGGAATACATTGTCTGTTGAACAGACAATCTTGCCTCATAACACTAAGGATAAAATTTGGGTGTTGTAGCATCCATACATTTTTTCAAACATTTTCCAACTGTTTTATAGAAGGACAAGGTAGACAATAGTTTTGTGTCTTAAACGATGCTTCTGAAGAACTTGTGCTCACATTGACACACTCATTATAAATATGTATTTGGTGTTCTTATGGGCTTGAAGTCTCAAACTTCTTTACAAAGCAGGTGTGTGGATATTGATGTTTTTCACATCACCTCAGCAGAAGGTCCCTTTTTGCTGGAGGCAAGTGCAAATCACAGTGCAATGCTCAGCAGGAACACTAAGGAACAGAAGACTGGATACTGAAGCATTCAGAGATGGTTTTCTACTGCATAAATAAGAGATGAGAGACCTTCATGGTCAAAATTATTAAAAAAAGAAAAGAAAGTAAGTTGTTACATTAATTGCAGGATGATTTGACTGAGACACACTGCATAATAGAAAAAAAACTTTCTTCCTCACCATGCCTAATATTATTGGTTACTTTGAAAGCGTTTAAGAAACATTTTTATGGAGAGAATTTACAGATGAAAAGAAAAATTATTTAAGTTACAAATATTTGACCTTTTGCCATAATTATGTTCTTTTTCCCTGAGAGACAAGAATTTCCAGGTTACATATATATTCTCATATGATATATGCATCTTAGAATACATAGATGTAGTCCTGAAAGACTTTGTTTTCTTTGTGTCTGTCTCTTACTATCCTATACAAAATTTTAATCGTTCTTCTATATATTCTGTTCTTCATCTTGATTTAATTGACTTTGAAAAAGTACTGCAGATATAAAAATTTATTTGGGTTTATTCCATAGAGTGGTAATACTTCTTAAATTATTTGCATACTATAGCGCAACCTAAATTAGTCATTCCAGTTGCAGGGAGTTTGACTTTTCCATTTAAAACTTTTATTGCAAAGAAAAAGGTAAGAAAAATATCTGTACTGAATTATGCCATAAACTTTAGCAGAAAGCAGAGACTTATTAGAGGTCTTTGAAACAAAATCTTTCGAGTTTTATGTTCAGAAAGCCCCTTGTTTCCAAAATGGATACTAGTTTGCATTTCTTCAGCCTATTTATAGACATAATCAATGCCTTTTTTCCAAAGGACATTGCTTAATCTTATTCATTGCAGCTACAGGTGTGGCAGTGGTAGAAGAAAATTGTCAATATTTGGATGTGCTGACTGGGTGAGGGGTGAACAATGCAGCCCTATTTGAATATCAATAGGTGTAGAATGCCCATGGGGAGAGAATTCAGTGATGCTGAGCCCGCCCAGCAAATTAAACAATAAACATGAATCTGCATTTAACTGTCTTGAACAGATGTTCATCAACACAATGCGGTTTTTTTCTTATTTTAATCAAGAAGCATAGAACAAACATTAGTTTATTGGCTTGGGGGGAAGCATGGGGTATGTAAATCCATACTAAGACTAAAACCATTAAAAAGGTAGAGACTAAAAATCAGAGAATGCTTCCATTTTCTTTTGAAACAAGCAGCCAGTAGAATCTGAATTGCAAAACAAACAACTGTGTTTTATTTCGTTATAGTAAACAATTCATAACTGAAGATGAAGAACAGGTCCTATGACCAGTAGCTGCTGCATTTGGTGCTACCTGTCATTACAATACAAATTACTGTTGTATTTTAATACATACATTTAACAAATAATCTTGCATGGAACAATAAATTCACATAAATAGTCTCATCTTAAAAGTGTTTAATACAAATGCAGGTTTTTAGAATTACAAAATGAAAGCTGCATCAGGTGGAAGTAAATGAGATGACGAAAGGTGATAATTAATTAAAAGGAATTCAACAGCATGCAGAATTTAGTTTTGAAAACTTTCACAATTCCCTCTTGTTCTTTTGGAAACAAGACAGTGAGCTATACAGCCAGTGTCTTCCAACACTTCCACATGGAGTTCTCATGCTCTATAAAAATAAATTAAGGGGACCTGACAGTGCTGAAGCCTGTGGAAAATCCCCTATTTTAAGGACATAATGAAAGTGGAATATGTTAAATTAGATGTAAAAATTTATTTATCAACATATGAAATAAATTTCCTTCTTCTAACCCTTGAAAAATTCAGTGGTGAAGTCTAAGAAGTTCTGAATGGAACCAGCGGAGAGGTTCTCTCCCCTCACTCCTCAGGCTTTGCATGTCTTTGCTAGCAAGAGTAGTACTGAACACTTCTAATAAGGCCACAAAGTGAAAATTTCTGTGAAAGGTATGTTTATATATGAGTTTCCATAATTATCTTCTCTTATTAACAAGTACCTCTGTCAATTTCTCTATTTAGCAAAATGAGTGAAGCCCCTGAGCTCTGTGTAGAGTTTTCTGTTAATTAAAGCAGGGCTTTGATACCAGCTTTTAGCTGCTAGTAGGCATCTGAAAATTTTGCACAATTTGCAGGCAAGTAATGAGATGGAAATGTAAGACCAACAAGCCTAAAGCAGGAACACTGTTCTCTTCACAAAACCCTGTAAAGTTTAGTCACCTGAATTGCTTGAGAATTATTTTCCCAAATAGCATTTCTTTGGCTTGGAAATTTTAAATACAGACTGATTGTATAAACACACTGTATTTTGTACTCTCTTTTTTTGGTCTCATTCCAAATGGCTAAACAATGCTGCCAAGGGGGTCTTCATGGTTAGTTTAGGGTTATCATAGAGTTCATTGCCTGCTCCATTCCTGCAGTGCTAGGGAATGTCACCCTACAGAAACATTACATGAGATGGCAAAAAAAGAGGTTGTTCTCTTTTGCCAGTGATCAGAATTCCATGAATTTGACCTGTTTGGGTTTGGTTGTTTTGATTTTTGTTGGATTTGTTTCTTTGTTTTCATTTTGTGTATGTGATGATGCCCTTGTCCTCCCCCCATTTTCTGCCTCTTCTTGGCCTTCTATTCTAGCAAAACTTGAGAAATCACTGTGAAAAAACTCTATTTTTACTGTCCTTAGGCCCTCAAATTGGGGGTGAAATATGCCACGTGTCAGTAGTGCTTAAAGGAGAAAAAATAGAAGGTAGAAGCAGGAAATTAATTTTTTGCCAGTTTATTAGCATTGGAGGGACATTTTAGGTGTACCTAAACAGAAGCAGGAAAAACATGTGTCCGATAAGCTTCACAATTTCAGTGATTTTACTATACATATATCTACATTTAGAAAGCATCTTATCACCATAAATGCTATATAGCAATTTAGCAGGTTTAGAAGGAAAAGAAACTTCCTTTTTGTTATTAAATTAGACAGGTTTACTTGCTAGAACTGTTTTTTCTTGGTAATGAGCTGGAGTTTAGGCTGTCATGGTACTAATATTATAACTAGGATAATGAACCCAGCTTAAAGAGCTGATAGCAGGTAGGTGCTATATTGCCAGCAGATAGCTGATAGATGAGATACAAAACTGCTTTCTCTACAATGACAAATACATCTAAAGGATCAAGCAGTTGGGTTAACAGATGTGCAGAATGGATGCCAAGTAGATAGAAACAAGATATAAAAGACACTTTAAAGAAATGTTTCCTCGGACCTTCCTCAAAGTGACATTTGCAGCCAGATTATTACCCAAGGCACTTTCTGAAGTGAACCACTTTGCTCTTAGCAGTAGATAAATGACAGCTCCATTTTAAAATTTCTCTAAATATTTCCAGAGAGAAAATCCTGGTCATAAAGAGACCAAGCAAAGTTAATGGGTGTTATTTATCCCCAGTTTATCTCAATCCGATTTGATAGCAGGCTGGGAGCTGAACTAGACTGAAAGTCAGATGCTGTCTTAGTGCTGAACTTTTGACTCACGAGTGCTTCATGATGTACTTGAATACATTTTTATATCCTGCATTGCATAACATACAACCACTGCATTAAAGCAAGATAGCCCTGGTATATTTAAAATTTACAAATATGTTTCTGGCAATCTTGTAAGCAATCAGGTAGGGGTTTTTTTCAGTACAAGATTTTAGGCATTTGAATTTTTTCTCTGTTTTGAAAAGCTCTCCTCTACCTGTTCACCACAGATTAGTCTGCACTTTTTACATAGGTACTATCTAGAGAAATAGTACTGGAGAGTTTAATTGCAATTGTTAATCCATCTGTTGCATGATGAGATGTTTTAGAGGCTTCTCAGCATATTTGCCTGTTCTATTGTTCTGACTGGAGACATTTAAATACTACATTTTCTGCATAATTAATTTGTCATGAGATTAATTAATCTGTGCATTCACCTGGCACATACATACAACCCTAGCATTATTCTGTTACTTAAGTGCACCAACTCAATAAGATATTGACCTGAAATACTGTCTGGGTTCCAGCAAACTCTGTCATTTCAGTCAATAAACCAGCATTATGGGCACTTAATTGCATACACTGAATGAACATACACCAGATGAACATAGGTGTGTCTACAAGTTAAAAAAGAGTTCAATAAATTACAGGGACATCATAAGCCTTTTAATCACAACATTTAATAAGTGAAAGGTAGAAATGAACTCTTGAAGAGGCTATTATGGAAGAGAAGCTTTGAATAATTTGTAAAATATTTACAAAGTGACAGCATCAATTTGATGGGAGTCTTATACAAGGTTTTGTTAACAGAGAATTAATATTGATTTGCTATAAATATCTGTGTTTGGATGGATCGTGCAGGGACTTTTACAGAGGGTTTTCTTTCTGTAAAGAGATATACATTGGATGGGCACTTGTTTGTAATTTGGGAATTTGTAAGTGGCCTTGTCCTACTTCATGAAAACTTGAAATATCTCTGCTCTTTTAAGTTGCCTCTCTCCTATTTAGAACTTGCTATGAGATGGAGTTAAAGGACTGTAAGAACCTGAAAACTGAGGGGATGTGGTGCTAATGAAGAAAAGCTCACTGGCAGTACCAGAAGTGCCATTTTCTACAGTTTGTAGTAGCAGATAATTAATGTTTTAGTGGTTTAATTGTGATAGAGATTATATATATTATGCTATTTTTTTTGTATTGTATGTGTCATAAAAAATTAAGGGCCCATGTCACCTTGCCCATGGAAAATAGTGATGTATTTAAATAAAACCAAAGAGATAACCTGTCTTTTCCTAAGACTTTCACTCTAAGCTGGGCATAAACCACTGCTTATGTGACAAATATGAGCTATTAAAAACATGTTAATAGCCTTGGATGTGAATTCTCATTAAATTAGTGGTAAGGTAATGAAAGGTCTGTTTAAGATCTCAAATTGCCCTCAATTTGGCCTGTCCCAGCATATGTACCTTCATGTTTTTGCAAAAACATATGTCTATAGCATTTAGAATAATAGAATTATTTGACTGAATTGTGTACCCAAGAAGGACCATGGGATTTAGAGTGATCACTTGTCTGCCCTTAGCTACATAACTGGCATCATAGTCTGGAATACTTTCTTTCTATCTTTTAAATAGCTATCAGGAGATGTGCTAGTCCAGCTTCATGGTGAGAAGGCATTTATGAAATATAACCAGATTCCATTGTCCTTAAAATGAACATAGCACATTGGATTAAAAAATAATACACTCCCAAATTATTTGGTTTATAAAAAGAAAAGGCACACTAAGACTACTTAGTGGATATTATTTCACTATTTCTAGAGCTGGTTCAGCAGTAATAAATAAACATTCATGAATAATGTATTCAGCAGTTGACAAAAATGTCAGAAAGTAGTGATTTGTATTACTCAGCCACATGTACAAAAACTGCAATGTGAAAAAAGAGATAAAGTAATTGTATAAAGCAAGTTTGGGGGTTTGGCACTATCAAAGTCTTCATACATTGGAAGAAAATTCTTGAGTGCTGTTTTAGATAATGAGACTGGGTTGTGGGAACCACACTTGACAGGAATGCTGAGACTGACTGCTGTGGCCTTGAGTGGATGATAGCAGGTGATGGTGCAGCCTTGTCATAAAAGCCACAGCAACACCTGTCCCATCCACCTCAATGAGTTACAGTGAGTTTGCAGTTCTTTTCATCTTTTCTATTGGAATGAGATGGAAAACAAACAAACAAAACCCCAAACTGCTGTGAACTTCATCAACCAAGGAATCTGTGAACCAGTGGTTTTCACAGGACGAGAACCTTCTAAGACAAAAGAACCTTTTTGGCAGTCTCAGCCAATGTAGTTTGAAATCAACACAGCTTGATTTCCCAGTTATGAGAGTCACAGTCCCAGCCTGTCCCACCTAGCAGCAGCTCATCACCAATAATGAGGCATGTGGTCTCTCCCAGGGAGTGTCTGGAACAGAGACCTCTGCCTGTCTAAACCAGGCTGTAGCCTTTCTCTGGAATAAGGTCACAATTCCTCGCTGCTGTGCATGACTGTCCACACCTCCTCCTCTTACCCACAGATTGAGCAGATCATGTTACTGGCACGTTTGTGGTGCTTTGTTCACTCAGTTGGTGTCCTTTTGGAAGTCTCCTGACACCCTTGACTGTGTTTTGTCTCTGCATCTTGGCAAAGTCTGGGATGGCTGCCACACTCCTCTTGGTCCATGTGGGCTCTTCCTCTGGAGGCCACTGCATTTTTACACTGGCTCTGCTATGTGAGGATGGCATTTGGTTGTTGGGAGTCCTGTCAGTATTCTTTGTTTCTTCTTTAAATTTGCAGCAGGAACTGCTGTCTCAGATTAAAGGCATTACAACCCTCAAAATTTCTTCATAATGAAAGGCATACCATCCCAGGAATAGTATTCTGGATGTGCATCCTGCCTTTTATCACTAGTTCTACTATGAAGTGATCTTTGTACCACCAAGGAAACTAACTTCCTTGGATGTCACTTTTTTACTTTCCCAACTCTCTTGCCTCTGGGATAAATTATAGGTAACTAAATTCTGATGAATTTCTGGTGATAGTGTTTTTCAAAAGAAAATCGGTCTCTTCAACAAACAAAGTTTTTGTTCACTAGAGAATATTCTCAGAATCTTTAGAGAAAAATCATCCAGCATCTTTAGGGAAGGTGTGGTGAGGATGGCAATACAGTTTGTACCCAGACCTAAAAAATTAGCCAGAAGCACTAAAATGAACAAAAGAATCAATTTTGATAACAAATATTTTGCTTTTAATAAAATCACAACCTAATGTGAATGCTCTGATTTAATCTGTGCTAATCAAAATCTCACAGGGAGGGAAGGCAAGCTCATTTTTCTGTTCAGCTCTACATTTAAGCTTTCTGGTTCAAGAACCACTTCTCCTGTGTGTTTGATCCTCAGCCCTTTTTTTTTCTTTCCTCTACTGGAGAATCTACCCAGCAGCCTTTGTGCAGTCCTGTCATGCAGATCCAACAGGTTTTGCATGGGATAGGCTGCACTTCACAGATATAAAAACCTTACTCAGAATTCCTCCTAGACTGAAGGACCTGCATTTGTATTAAAAATGGCTTAAGAGGGAGTGACACATCTGTGGTGTCACCCCCGGCCACCACAGACTGACCTAACCTATCCAGTTTTCATTAAACTGCCTAGAAACTAATGCAGAAAAAGTGAGAACTGACAGAGGAAAACTGTGCCCTGATAATTTCCAAGGAAATTTTTTACTGTCTCTATAATTAAGTGTTTTTCTTTGCAAGCAATGTCAAGCAGAGTTGTGCTGACTTGAGTACTTTCTGCTTACCTTGGTTGATGCTAATTTACGTGTGACATTTTGGCTTCCATGGGCAATGACATGTCAGTGAAAGAACACTTAGTAACGTGCTTGCACTGCACTCAAGCCCAAGTGTGATTACATTTCTGCTGCTCCAGTGATGTGAAGGAACTAGAAGGCTCCCTGTCCTTCAACACCATATGTAGAAAACTATAATGAGTCTTTGCTTGTTTTCTCTGTAATCATGCCAACATTTTTCCCATCTTCTCAGACTTTGAGGAAATGCTAGTGTGGCCAATAAGGAATATGGCTTGGATGGCAAATGCAGGCTTTAATTTGTTTGTAATTGTCAGTGTTCCTTTTTGAAGACCATAAAAAAGGACATGTATTTGAATAATCTTAATGAGCAAACTCTGCTTTGCAGAAATATAGAATAACAAAATCCAGTTTTGTCTTCTCATTTTAGTACTAAAATCAGAACAGTTTCTGGTGACTCTTTTCCCATTAGCTACTCAGTCTAAATTGATTTATGTAATTTTATAAAATAATTGGTCTATATGATTTTAAGTAATGTAGTACTTTACAACTGAATTATCAAGTAGGCTTAAAAGCTGGTATTTAAAACAGCTTGTTATATATGTCACTAGTTATTTCCTTTCACTTTGGCCTTCCTCAGTCTGCTTCACTAGAATTACTCCACGTTTATTGTGTTGGAAGTGACTTCAGAATAAAGCCCTTAAAGTAGTAAGGGCAAAGCTCACAGCTTCATCATATTGGTTTAAAAATAACCCTGACAAAAACTATTAAAACCATGAAGTCTGAACTTATTTTTACTTTTGAATGCATTTGAGTTGTATGTAGACATCTCATACCAAAAAATTGTTTGATTTTATGTGAAGACTGTACCAGATAAGAATAGTTTTTACTCATTTAAAATGAAAAGTGTGGGGTGTGTGAAGTATTACAAGTTTTAGCCCACGAGGAATTTATAAATTACTAAAACATGAGAATGCACATTGATTACATTTTTGGAAAAAACTTTAACTTCTTGTTCACATGAAGATGTTCCTGGCTTATTTTTTAAAATTTTGGTTCAGTGAATTTTGGATTTTGGATGTAGTAGCTTATTTCTGATAATTTCTAGTGGGTCTCATCATTACTATCCAATCATTCCAGCAGACTCATCTACAGAACAAACAATTCATTAATTTAACATCCTCATGTGATTGCAAATGCTATGCATCGACTTAAATAAGAGTTGAGTCAGATCATTTAGCAGACATGAAGAGGATGAAAGGAAATAGTTTAAACTTCAGTATTTTTATTTTACTATAATTTTTTTCACATGCAGATAAAACCCGTGACTTGCTTAGATCTTTGTTGCTTAGATCCCACTTCGAAATCTCACATCCATTTTTCCTGTGTAAGTTGGGAACACCATGACTCCACGTAGTTTACATCAGGGTACAGAGTTCATAGCCCTTAGGAAAGTCAACTTCTAATAGGTGATACTTTCTAGCTTTTTAAAAATGTACAGGAATAGCAGAAATAAGTATTCCTTTATTAGTTTTATTTAGTTTTAAATTATAAAATATTTTTATCTGCTCAGTGAAAACGTTATTATAAACAAAGCAGATATGAGGTGGGGAGAAAAACCTTTGCTGTAGTACTTAAATATGTAACTATATATGGCCTAGAGGAGGTTTATTGGCTCCATAAGGCATGTAAAGAATTTAGTACCTTAAAACTATTACTCTTATTTATGGAGATGAAAATAGTCGATCATAACTGAGCTCAGATCATGTTTTCATGAACTAATGACTCCTTTGACAACAAGCAAAGTGTGTTGCAAAGTGATTTAGTATAAATGCATGTTACATGGTTTATGAGATTGTATTGTCTAACTTTTGTAGAACCACATGAAATGCATGGGTTAGGATATTTTCCCTAACTAACACATAATTTGGGTTTTGGCCGGAGTAAGAATTGGTTGGTTGGTTGGTTGGTTGGTTGGTTGGTTGGTTGGTTGGTTGGTTGGTTGGTTGGTTTTGAAGGGCTCTCAATAGGTATGGAATTCTGTTTCCTACTTTACAATTGTGGAGATGCTTTGGTTTCTTTGGATTCCTTCATTTCTCTTGGTAAAACTTTCTGGTTTATGACTTGCAACTCAAAACATGGCTGAGTCTCATTTGTGCTTTGTCACCAACTTCTATTCCAAGATTCTTTTCTGAGTTGCTGTGGGTTGAATCAAACTGCTGCCTGGAAATGAGCTGCAGAGCTTTATTCTTTGTACATAAGCACTCCAGCACTGGCCAAGGGATGATTTTATTGAAGTAGTGATGCAGAACAAAACTGTTTACTTGTGAAGTCCCTTCCCATTCTGACTGTGGAGAAGGACTTTTTCCTTCACAGGTTTCTCCATAAAGCCAGGGGACAGACATCATTTATGCAGAGAAAGTTGAAAGGGCTTGATTGATTACCAATTAGAGGAAAA
Source organism: Cichladusa arquata (assembly GCA_026413545.1). Classification (NCBI taxonomy): domain Eukaryota; kingdom Metazoa; phylum Chordata; class Aves; order Passeriformes; family Muscicapidae; genus Cichladusa; species Cichladusa arquata. The sequence goes on from JAOTQP010000680.1 coordinate 14,553,196, forward strand.
CCCTGCAAGAATGAATTCATTTGAGAAGGCAGATGAGGAGTGCTGCTCTTGTCATGAACTGGAAGAGAATCTAGAATATAATGAATTAAACAATGACAAAGTCAACTCTGAATTTTATTTGTATATAAGAGAAAGGCCTTGAATTTGTTACCTGACAGGTAGCATCAAAATACCAAAACACTGGACAGTATCCTTTATCAAGATATTTTCTTCACATTTATAGGGTTTGTACAGCTCCTGTTTTAGCTGCTGAGGAGGACTACCCTTTGAACATAGGAGTGGATCAAGGCTGATCTTGTGTGCCATTGCATAATTTCTATGTCTTAAAGGTTCTTATTATGTTCTTAAAGGTCTATGTCTGCTAGGTTCTCCTTTGGCTTAGAAATTATGAAAAAATAATTGGGGGCCCAGATCAAGAATAATAAAGATTTATATTAATTGAAGGTTCCAATTTACTATTTTACTAATTTATTATGAAATAATTCTGTAATTTTATTCATAGTTTCTTGCACTTCTAATCAAGCAGAACATGCTAAAACTGAATGTAAACTACACTTGGTCACTTTGTGTGGACTAAAACCAGAGCATCCTTTCTACCAAGATCCATAGAAAGCGGAGTTGGTGTTGAATAACATGCATCAGAGTGCAATAGCTCAATGTAATTGCACATCTTCTCCCCACAGTGCCCTGTTTCACACATAGAATTCTTGTATTGCATCTTAAAATAACTTTAGCTCCTGCTCTTCCTATTGCAGTACAGTCAAAAATACTGGAAGAAACCCACGTACCTTTATTTCCTTTTGATTTGTGCTAAGGAAAGAAATAGATATTATTTATTATAATATTATTTATTTATTATTTATATTTTCTACAGAAATACATACGTATATATGCATACAGAAATATATACATATATATAACCTTTTTCTATTTATCTGCTCTTTTACTGTTTTGTTTGGTTGATTAGTGTTTGACCATAACCAGGATTATTAACAAGTGACATTAATTGTAAGTAGTTACATTTATTCTAAGATATAACTTGACATTATTAACATTATTGATTACACTAGTGTCTCTACAAAGTATGTAACAGATAAAATACACATTCCCTTCCTACCATTCAAAAAGCTGAGGAGAACCAACCCTTCTCTGTTATATCCACATGAAAAGCTCTTTGGAGAAAAAAAGATAAGCAGTCTTTGTGCTCATGTAGAAATGTGCTGTTAAGTACAAAGAGCTACTAAAACAATTTTAAGATGCTGATGCAGCTTCCTAATTGGGAAGTTACCACGATTTTATACACTGAAAATTTCAAGAGAAGAGTCACTATTTAGTAACTCTCTGCATCTGCTGTAGAATTAATATTAAGATTTCTTTTAAGCAAAGACCAGATACAAAATTTAGCTCCTTTCGTGTCACTTGTTTTACCATAGCTTTTAAACATTTTCATTTTGTGCATAAACCAGTTTTAAAATACTTTGGAAACTCTTAAAAATATGAATGCACTCAAAATAGAAATTAGTCAGTGAAGCAAGAATGAGTATAGTTACTCTAAAAAATAACTTCTGGGTCCCTATAGCATAACTTTATTTTTTCAAAATAAGATATATTTAAAATTATAAAATACTTGCCCAGTATCCATAGTTTAATTTTTTCTTACTACAGTATATAAAGGCTGAAAATACGAAAATTTTTCCCAATTTTAAAATGAAGAAAAAATTCCATGCACTTACAAATACATCCAAGTGTGCCAGGCTGCAGCCAGTCAGAAAAAGCAAATTGCAAATGTAACATGTCTGTACAAACAATATTTATTATTGAGTTGAATCCTTAAACTGTTCCATTTAAGCCCTTCAGAGTTAGAGAACAGGGTGTATAAAAAGGGTTTCCCATGATCACTCCAGCTACCACAGTAATAAAAGCTAGGAAATAGGAGAAGGAAAACAGCTGGAGCAAGGCCTTCAAATAGTTAAAATTGTTAGAGTACCAATAAAAGAGTTGATACTTACTGGAAGCAATTAGTCAGCCTGTAAGTATTTTTTTCACAGGATTAAGATGTTTGTGTACACAAAGCAAAAGACCCTGAATATCATCAATCTGTGCATTATTTCATGTTTCTGGTTAATTTTATTGTACTAAAATTTCAAGATAGGATGGAATCATGAATTTTTATTTGACTTCACATAAAACTTCTTAGTGTGCTTCTGACTCCTCCCAATGTCCATTACACCTGCAGTAATTTGGTCTTGGGTTTGATTGGATTAGGCATATGTTTCCTAATTACATTCTTGAGAAGGATCATGAAGATGAAGGGTGAATGAAGAAATTCTGTAGCTGTTTGTGTTGAGAGTGGCAAAATATTATTACCTTTAAACTCTGAATGTGCTGGTAGTACTTTGGCTCTAGAAAACATTTCCTGGGAGTTTGCTACAGGCAATTCAGTAGAATCAACTGATAAAAAGCTGGTCCTTAACTAGTTATCAAGGGCTGCTTCCAGGAAGTTCCCTGGAGCTGGAGGCTTGCATTTTGCCTCATGGGTAGCTGCATCTTTCTGTCTATTCAGCTTTAGACCTTGAAAACTCCCTGAAATTCCAGTCCTCCATTTCTAGATCTTGTCAAGAAATTGCGTATTTTTAGTCTGGTTGTACTTCAGCGGTGACTTTCAACAGTTACACTGTGGTAACCAACCAGCTAAAGCACATTAAAATTATCTTATATTTCCTTTTTTTGTTGTGTCTCATTCTTTAAAAGTGTCGTCTCAAAGATAAAATTTAATTAAAAATAATTAAGAACTACTCCCTTATCTTTTATATGAAAGAGTTAAAAGACAATGGAATTACAGCTCCTTTTCATAAGATTTCTATCCAACATTATTTTGGGTCAATCTCAAGTTCTGGAAATCAGTACAACTCCTAAATTTTCAGTGAAACTATGCCAAGTTATACCATTTCAAAATCAGCTGAGTTTAGCAATCCTTATTCTAGTAAAAAAAAACCAAAACCCTTTTATTGATGTTTCATGTTAATGTAAACATTCAACTGTTTACAAATGTTTTAGAACAAATGAACATTCTTTCCTTTGACAATTAAACAAATAATTTAACAAGAACTTTTGTAGTAGAACCATTGTAAGAAATCTTAAGAAAATATTAATTAGAACCCTAAGCAGTTTGCAGCTGTTGATTTGTCCAGGGTTTGCATCCAGGTAATGTCCAATATAAAAATTTCCTGTTTGAAAACTGAGAGCACCTGTGGACAGACAAATCCTTTGAAGTCTCTTCAATCCTCTGTGATCTTGAGTGATTTCCTTGAAATCTTGTGCTGCCTTCAGTTGGACTGAGGGTCGTTTCGAAAATGCATTGCTGAAGGTTCAAAAAACTGGAATCAAAGTTTAGAGAGGTTTAAGCTGTGGGCTGTTAACCACAACTGAGTTAACCACCAAACCCTCATCCTAACTCTCTCAGCAGGCTCAAAATAGAACTGCATTACAAGGAGAATCCTCTTAGAAATAGCTGCTCATTATCTGGATCATCAAAGCTCAGTTGTTAAGTATGTACAGCAATGACTGTTCCTCCTAAACTTTATTTTTTCAATGTTTAAACTGAAAAATGATGTAACAATATGCACTACAAGCTTTATAATATCAGTGTACTGGAGCTAAATATTTTTCCTGCTCTTGTTTCTTTCTCTGTTTTCTTCCCACCTGACATCATTAGCATCTTTGACTCATCATGTGACTCTTCTCCTGCTATCCTGCTATGTTCTCTGCATCCAAATAATATCCAGGACTCAGCAACTTTGGTCCATTCAGTAACTTTGGGTTTTCCTGTGCTCCCAAACATAAAAGCTGGCCTCTGCTTCTTTTTCTGAATTTATCATCAAAATTTTAACATCATCTCCTTATCTAGTTTGATTCACTCCATCAGTCCATGTTTTATTACATGAAAAGCTGTAATATAATGTTACATATAAAAATTAAGATAGATAAATTTAGAAATAAGATGCATAGGATGATGTGGCAATGGCATATGCATTGTGAGTTATATGGCAAAGGTAGTACAGCTCTTTAAAAGGGGACATTTTGCATTCTAAATCAAGTGAATTTTAAAATAAACTGTGTGTGTAATTCACCTACCAAGGTCACTGTCATATTATTCATGTCATGAGTATTCAGCTCAAAGACTTAGGAAGATTTAAAACAGAAAACAAAGCCAGAATATGCTGTACAGCAAAATAAAAAGCTAGACTATTTTCCTAGTTTTCCCTTCAATTTTTCCTTATTTGTCAGAAAGG
>JAOTQP010000680.1:14557587-14578712 GCA_026413545.1 Cichladusa arquata
TCCTTATTTGTCAGAAAGGTTTGCTCTTCTTTCAAGAACTATTTCTATTTGTCTAATTTAGACAAATGTAGCTTGTTTGTTACTGTGTAGAGCTTCTTGTGGATGGCAGATATTACTGTACCCTAGAGAAGAACATGAACCATAGAATTGTGCCTGTTACATCTCCCATGTATAAATCATGGGGATGCCACATCTTCAAACCTTCCACCTAATTTAATTAACCTTACATAGAGAGGGAGTAAGTCCTCTTACAGTAACTTTGATGCTTTATTTTTTTCATAGTATAAATAGCACAGTGATATCACTTTAGTTAGCACCTGTCAGCATAAAATCCTTGAGAGAAAAAGGAGCTTATCTTACAGCATTTTCTCTGGTCTAAAAACTAGCATCTGTTATTTTATACATTTTGTAGTCCTTTGATTATATTAGGTTCTACCAATATACAGTCTAACAAAATGCAGACAGAACTTCACTAGTTTAATCTTTGTTCTGACCAATACAATTTTTGTTCTGTAATGCTATTGCTACTCCCCAGTGCAAACCCATTTACACTGAAATATCTTATGTATCAAGTTGCACAACGGATGACTGATATTGAGAGTTTTCTCACTTGTTCCAATGGAGAACTGAACTATTAATTTAAATACTAAGATCAGAAGATGAATGTTATCCCCATCCATGTATAAAAAGCATTCAGGTGAATTGCTTAATTTTAACCTGGATTTTTTCATTTTTTTTTCTTCAGAGAATGGTGCTGTTTTGATTTAAAATATAGAAAAATATTAATCTTGCAATGAAAGTTTGCTACTAAGCTTCTTGGTTTGCAAAGCTTGACTTGGTGCAGTATGTATGGAAGTATAAATAGAGTTCAGTCTAAGATACTTTTGCTGTCTGTCCAGTCCTGGCTGCCCCTCCCTGTGAGGGTGGTGAGGCCCTGGCACAGGTTACTCAGAGAAGCTGTGGATGCTCCATCTCTGGAAGTTTTCAGAATCAGATTGTATCAGACTTGGAGAAACCTGATCTAGGGCAAAGTGTCCCTGCCATGGGAGGGGTGTGGAATTCTATGATCTCCAAGCTCCCCTCCAATCCAAACCAGTCTACGATGATAACATTCAAATGGGGCATAGATTCTATTAAAAACACCTTCTTCTTTATACAAGCCTCCAAATAAAAAAAATCTGTGTAGTTTACATCCTCTTAGTGAGAAAAGGTGATTAACCTGAAAATTATTAAATGAAGGGGGAAGAAAAACTTATCCAAGGAGCACTTTGAAAACTATCCCAAAGTTCTCAAAATCTTGCAAGATACAATACACAAAAATGACTTTTTCATTTCTGTAACATATGGTCCATTATTTAAGCCATAAGAAAATTGCTTAGTAGAGTACCAAACTAGTACCAAACAGCTTAGAAAAGAGCTCCTCATTTCATGCAACTCTGTGTCATTATACTAACAAAGCTGCTCGTTGCAGCTGAGGCTCTGAGTCCAGAACATGAAGTAAAAAACTGTTCTTGCTCTTCCTTCAAAACCAAAGGAAGAGTCTGGCCAGAAAATAATGATAGGAGTTGAAAATTATTTCAGTGCTAATAACCTGCTTTTACAAAAAGGTACATGAAATGCCTGATTTATTCTCTGTGTACCTCCAAAGACAGTAGGTAGCTGTTTGGTTTAAGCACATCAGTTGGTGAATGATGTTCTTCACTCCAAACTGCACTAATAAAAATCCTAGAAAGCTGCACTACAAGAACTGGTGCACTAGAAATTTGTTTGTTTCAATTAATTAATTGTATTTTTTCCTCTTTCTGTTTTTTAAACAGAAGTCCTATGAACTCAAAAAAGTAACTTAAAAAAGCTAATATACCTGAAATACTGCAAAAAATGCACTTTTTAAATTGAATAAGCTGAATAATACTGTAACAACATTAAATCTATTGGGCCTGAGGTAGCCAAAGATAAAGTTTAACTGCCCTTAAAGCATGCTTTGTTCACCTAACTTTTGAATCTCCTCTCTTTGAAATGAAAAGTTTACATATTTTTAATATATTTTTAAAGCAAAAAGAATCCTGATTGTTGAAAGTAACAACTGGTGATACAACATTTGAATTAGAAACCTAGCAGTGTATATCACAATTATTATTAGTTATAACTGAGTACACAATTTAGGAAGAAGAGCTTGGTCAAAATTTACATAATTGTTTATATTCTTCATAATCCAAAACACCCCAGCGGTCAATATGGTTCTCTTTTCTAAGTCTTGCTGCTGGACTTCTGTCATTCTGTAATGCTACTACAGAACATAATTTTTGAGCTTCTGAGCATTTTTGTGAGGTTGCACAGTAGCCCTTTAAAAATATTTATAGTCAGCACTTAGTCCTAGATTTGGAAGTATTTTAAAAGCCTGGTTCTAGTGTTATTATTAATATACAAGGTTTAGTGTAAATATTTCATCACTACCAAGGGAAACGGCAAATATGTTCCAAATATTTCCAGATCCAAAATGTGCATGGTTTAATGAAATCACTGGAGTCTTGGCAAGCTATGCAAGCTGAGGAGCTGGCCTCTAAAGAGAAGTTGTCATGATCAGACATGAGCTTTTAGAGTATCTCTGTTCTCTGACTGAGATAAGTAATTTGCACACATAGTCAATATTTTAATAGCAGGATCAGTAACTGTGGCACAAATGCTAAATTTACCACTGGGCAGGGTCGGAGTGGCCAGGAGCTGGCAGCTGTGACCTCTTGAGAGACATCTGCAGGAACATTTGTAAGAGACAGTGTCTCCTACCTTCCTGCCCTCACAATTCCATAGAAGCTGTTTGGCAGCACACTCCATCTCTGAGAGACAGCATTTTCTAGATCATATTGCTAGCAAAAATTAAAGTCTGATAGAGCAGCAGCCTTCTAGCAGAGGTAAGGTGCCACCAATCAGCACTCTCTTGTTTCCTCTGAACTGCAGCATCTCTTGGCTGCCCACAAGATTTCCCTCAGCCTGCTTTACCTTTAATCTAGGAAATAAAGGTACAGCCTGACCCCCACTCATACCAGATTTCCAGCCTCTATTTTCATTGATGTAGGGACTTTGTGCATTTAGTGCTATCTAAATACCATCATTATCTCTCTAACTGTTCTAAATAAACTAAATGTACCAATCATATTGACTGCAATGTACAATGAGATCCAAAACTCTATAGCAATGAGGCAAATGAAGGTATTTTTACCAAGTAAATAGGACACCATTAACTTTATTTAGGCAAAAAAGGGGGGGGGAAATGGAGATTTAAAGCATTAAAGACTTAAAGTTTAATGACTGATTACTAACTGATTATTCTAGACATGCTCAATTTGCAGGGCACATGTCTTTTCTGAACCTCATGGATACCTAAAGATGTAATCACTCTCTGCCTGATTCAAACAAACTTAAGCAAAGATTTTTCAACCTCATCTGTGTAAGACAGTACATGAAAATATGTATTATATGTATAATATATTAATATAATATATTAATATATTAATATATAAAATATGTATTATATGTATTATATAGTATATGAAAAAAAACAGGAAAATGTATTGAAATGTACAAAACTAAGGACTCTTGATTCACAAACTTTATACTGCAGTTATTAATCCTTTGTACTATATAACAAACTTTTTGAGGAGACATGGTATTAACTCACTGAGAAAACTTTAGGATATTAAAGTCCTTATTTCTTTCACTTCATAGCTTCAACACATATTTCTACCATTCCTTAAAACAGGCTAAGAAACAGAAGATTTAAGATCAGTTTGTTTGCTGAGAATGGCATCATATGCTGTCTTACAGAGAATTTTCTGCTCAGTGCAGCATGGGTTAGAGAGAGGTGCTTACATTTCCCCTCCTCAAACAGCCTTTCAGCATTGTGCTGAGTGCTACAGCTGGTTTTTTTCTTGACAAAACACTCTAGTATTACTCAGAAAGGACTGATGAACTGAATTGCAACAGTAAATGAAAAATTGAAATAACGCTGCCCAAGCAAACATATTACTTATTATAGATGAGTATTCAGAAAATTTACTACTCACTTCCATAGTGTCCTTTGAAAGATAAACAACCCAGTACACCAGGTTGAATCCTGCAAATGCCACTGGAAAGAGGATCCTGGAATACTGGTCTATTTTACTTGCACCTCCAATGGCTGGTGGTTGTGGTGGGGCTGGTGGAGGAACAGCCAGTGGCTGACCCTGGGCTGCAGTATTTGATATTATGCTGGGTTCAGGAGACTGCTCTGCCTGAGATGTTATGGAGTTTACTCGCTTCTTCAGGTTAGAGTTGGAGTCAGAATGCTGTGAAAGGAAAAAGAGGAAAAAGTGGTATTTGGATACAGAGTCTTAGGTTTTGTGATCTTTAGACTTCTTTCCAGCTTTTAACTTAACTTTCTGATTTTATTGTTGTTTCTCTGCTGTGGTGCGATCTCAGAAAATCATGAAAATAATGCATCTATACAGAAGGATATTGTTTATGGCCTAAAGCTTTGTTGTAAAGCCATGAAAGAATATGTGCTTTTCATATTTTTAACACTGTGGTAAGTGGAAGCTCCAAGAAAGAAAAAGAAAAGATGGAGCTAAAAGGAAAAGAAGGTAATGGTGTATCTGAATTGCAGTAGGTTGGTATGACTGAAATTTGTGTAAATATAGATCAAGATTAAACAAAACAGCAATATGGGCTGGCTCAGGTGCAGTCTTCTCTGGCTGAGCCCATTGATGAGTTTGGTAAACACTGAATGGACTCAAACTGTCATGCAAGAACTAGAAAACTGCTGCACAAAAGGCAGCAACTTTACAGCTGCTGAAGACATGAATGCTAAAATGTCCTCTTGCTTTTTTTAGGATAAAATTTCATTTTTAAATATATTTCATAATTTCCACAGCAATTCCATGCATACAACTGAAGACAAATATACTTAACTGCAATAGGACTATTTTATTTTCATTTTTGGTGAAATGAAACCAAATTACTCCCATATTTTCTGCCGTATTTGCAACTGGGTCCAATTACTTTTCAGAAAGCTGTATTAAAACTCTTATGAAAACTCAGCCAGAACTCAGGGACATGTAGAGCTTACCTCTTACTTACTAGGCTAACATGTATATTCATTTTGTACATTGGTTCTATTTGGGGCCACGTTGCCATATTTTACTTTCACAAGAGTAGAAGTAATAGAGTTCTTCCTTCCAGAAATGACTTAGGATCCACCACAGGCTCTAAGGCTGCTCTCATGGATATTGATTTCCTGCTTTCACAGTAGTGTCAAATAGGAGGAAATATTCAAAAACCTTGCTGCTGCTGCTGCTGCTGCCATACCCCAGGACAGCCATTGGATGCATGGCAGCAGCTGTAAGATTTATCTGATGGCTGAGAAAACACAGAAGGATGCTGTGAGTGACTTTGTCTGTTGTTTGTTTCGAGATGAAGTACTGTAATGTTCTGTTAATATGGAGCTTAAGCCTGAAACTTTGTCCATAAAACACATTTCCCAGATTACTAACGAAAAATCTTGTGCACAAAATCACACAACATACACAGATGTTCTTGGATTTGAATACAAAGCTTTTTTGGTCAGCAGAACAAGATGACCAAATGACTGAAGCAGATGAGGGAAGTCTTGGACAATATAAATAACTGCCAATACAACAGCATATACATCTATAGTAAAATGGAAGACTAACATTGGAATGACTTTAAGGTAGACAAATTCTATTAGATAGGCAATTTCCAAAGTCATTCATTGGGAGTGGTTTAATGACAACCATTCACTTAAATGTAGCCTGCTGTCAGCATTTTTGGGATTTATCTCGCAGGAGTTCTAAGCATGGGAACAGATTTTAGTCAATCAGACAAATGACTGAGTCACTGAAAGGAAAGGAAGCATTTTCTGAAATACACTGCCCACTCTTGTACTTGGGCCACAATTTCTGATAACACACTAACCTAGCACAACTGGTGTCTCCTGGGCGACTTAAAATAGTTGTAACAGGAATTATCCTTCCAGAAGTGATTGTTACTGTCAGAGAATCGGAACAAGTGGCATTTCTACAAGTTCTGTCCATGAATGAATGGACTGGTATTCAACTAAAATTCGGGAGAGGTGGATTCCTCATTGCTGATTTTAGTCTAAAAGGTGAAGAGAACATCATCTTCCTTCAAAAGGAAAAAGGTACTTTTTCTGTATGTATTTCCCTTACCTATTGCCATTTTTCTTCCCCTACAATCAATCACCACTTCCAATTTGCCCTCTATACATTATATGACTGTTGTCATGTTCTGAGTGGGTATTAAACAGCATTCCTGCTCTATGCCTATCTGGAACACAGATGTTTAGTTTTGTATTTTCCAGTAACACAGCAAGCAACAGACAGATTTAAATGGAGGATGATCTACAGATGTGTCACAAAAACAGAAAGAGGGTTATCCATGTCCACTTGCACTAATCATAATAATAATCCCACTCTATAAACAGACTGGCTGGCTGAGCCTGCCTTCCTGCTTTCACTCAAGTTCTATTCCATTTTGCCTGCATGCCCTGCTTTTAACAGAACTGTACATGTTGTAAGGTATCTTGTTTTTCAATTTACTGTGGAATAACTTGACCTTTTGTGGAGAATATGTGCTTCCTAAAAATACAAGTGTTAAGGTGAATCTTAGCCCTTTTTATCTACAATATTCTGGTACAAAGTGGGTCAAATTCTACTCTGGATTATTCAAGCATGAATCAGGAATTACAGTGCTGAGGTGATGGAGTTAATAGTAAGTAGAACAGATGTAGCATATGGTCTTTGGATGATGTTTAGTACTGAACATATTTAGAATGCGGAAGTAGTAAATCTTTGTGATCATTTGAATAGGCACTTGGGAAAGTGTAATCCTGGTCATTATTTTATTTATATTTATTAAATCTTATTCCTATATAAGGAGGACTGCTAAAGTAGGGGGATTATCTCAATGTGACTTCATCTCAAGAAAAACCCTGAGTAGGTCTTTACACTGTCTTTAATAGTCCTGTGTCCCCACAGCAGCAAACTCAGGGTCAAGTCTATTTTCTTCTAAATCCCTACTCAGGATGTGGAACTCTAAGTCCAAACTTATTTCAGATGTGTAATAAGGATGTTGCTCAGTATGGGAGTTGTTTGCAGACCAGACTGCTTCCCCAGAACCACAACTCATATTTTTCATTGGAATTCCCTGCTAAACCAAGAGGAGGAGGCAGTGAGGAGACCATAAAATTTCTTATTACAGCTGTTCTGAACAGCAGCTACAGTAATTTGCCTACTATATCTAGATTTAACTTCTCATTTTGACAAAGATTACATACAGTAACATCATGAATGTTAACAAAACAGAGGGAAAATGGAAATGAATAGCCTATTTTGCATAGCTCACAGAGCCAATCACTCAAGTAAGGACTGTTTTACAAGTAGCAAGAACAAGAAGCCTGAGGCATGACACACTGTGCTGTAAGGAAATAATGGATTTTCTTAAGTTACCAAACCTTGATTCAGAGGAGTACTCTTGCACTCATGTGGAATGTTAGTCCCATCAGGCAATTAAACTTGCAACTCTCTGAGTAGGCAGTGACACAGAACAGATTGCCAGTTCATTGTTTAATGTGAGACACCATTACACCAGACCAGACAAACACTGGTATGTAGATGGCCTGTAAGGTATAGTCTGCCTTCTTATTAAGCTTTTGGAGCCAAGCTATCTCATCCCCTGGAGTGCTCAGAAAGCATCCTCATCCTGTCTATAAAGCTCTGCTCTCTCACATCTCTCCTCAACATCACTAGGATTTTACACTCAGAATATCTCAGGAGGCTTTCATCAAATTTTTGCATTCCAGATCTAAAAAAATACAGCATACATAACCTTGGAGTAAACAGAATTCTTTGTCTGCTCTTTCTGATTCTTTTGGTGCATGCTAACTGTGCATGAATGCACTTTGTTCTTATGTTTCTTCCTCTCAAGAGATTTCTGTAATTTATATTTGTAGAATTCCCTTCTTTTGCTTTGTACTGCAAATGCATATTCTCACTATCAGTTCAGTTTATGATTTAATAGTAACATGAATCTCTTATATATGCAACCCAGATACTGGCTAACTTTAAACAAATTAATATCTGTATATCCTTCCTTCTCTCTCTTTTACTCACACCTCTTTTTCCTGCTAGCAATACAGTAATAAGAGGTTCACTAGAATAAACTCTAAAAGTTTTGACAAAAATAAGGTGTTGTTTCTTCTTTTCTTCATAGTTTATTTGACTAAAGGCACTGAACTTTCCTTCTATCAAAACACACACACAAACCAACCTAGAACCAGAACTGTGTCTGTAAAAGGCAGAATGCCTAACTAAATATATAACATTTTTGCCTCTGCTTATTAGTAGATACAGTTTGATTAATTTCAACCATTACAGACATAACAACATATGCTAGTGACTTATCTCCCAAAATGGGAGTTAAATATGGTTTAGCCCCTACATCCACCAGCATGATCTGTAAAAACTCTCTGGAGCTCTTGAACAATCCAAATGCAGCATCTTCCAACAGGAAAGTTCATTACAGTATGCAATATCATCTTTTGGCCATCTACTAAGGAACCTCATTCAATACAGTCCTGTGCAGTTTCAGTATCCATCTCATGGCAGAGATTCATTATAAACCCTAATTTGGACACTTCTTTGAATGCTTCATCAGTGGGATCTGATTTTAAAAATGTCTATTGCAAACAAAGTGTACTGTTTATAGATATAAAGAGTGTCCTGCATAATCCAAAACTGAATGTAGTTTAGAAGTCATAAATAGCCCTAGCTTTAGGCATCTCTTTAGGAATTTTAAGTTACCTTTGCTAGAAATACTGAGGAAAAACATGCAGACCTGTTATCATCATTTTTTACCCTAATAAAAAGGGTTAAATCACTTAGGTTAAATTATTCACTTGGAGCATGGGAAAACCATGTTCTCTCTTAACCTCTAGGAACTGAAATTCACTTCTCTCAGAACATAGCCTAAACATCAGGTGAAGGTGAATAAGGGAGAGGCTGCTACCTTATTACTTCAAAGCTATTTTAATTTGCATGGAAAAATCTAAAGATCTATCTATATAGGCAGGAAGCATAACTGAAAAATAGCCAATGCCCATTTAATTAAAATTGCTGTCATATAAACCAGATATGCAGTAAGGAGAGCAGAGACTGGAACTTTGGTCATTCTCTTTTCAGTAGGAATGTGCTATGGTAGAGTTTCTTCCTAAGTTTATTTGTAGCATGCCAGAAAAAAACATATAATTGGCACAGAGCCTCTCTGCTGTCAAAATATGTTTTTACATTAAACAGATTTAAATTTTCAAAGCCACATTTGGCTCTTAAATCTATCAGTGTCTATCCATATGCTTTTTTCCTGTAATTAAATTTACTTTATTTTGTTCTCACTACCCTCCTGCAAAAAAAAGTACTAGGATTAGGCCTCAATGTTCTCAGTCAAGACCTTAAAGCATAGATCTGTTTCTAGGATGATATCTAAAGGGTGGTTTATGATCTAGATAGAAGTACTCTGTTACATCAGAAACATAAACATCATTAAACATACTCAGTATATTCCAACATAATTATAGGAAACTAAATTCTCTATACAGTGACATATGGCTGCTCTGCAGTTGGCAAGGGTTGTTAAAGAGAATAAGAATCTTTTCCTGCCCAAGCCATCTTGTTTTGAAACACAAGGCTGGAGGGAGAAGGGAGCTCTCCCAGAGGTTATTTCTGCTTATTTCTGTTAAAACATGAGGTCTTTTAGAACATAACTGTAATTCAAGCTGTTACAGGGTGGTAATCTTTTGTCTTTTACATGTAGCCTCTCACATGGAAAGGAAGTCTTTTGATCCATGGGGTTACTCCCTGACCATCCCAAAAAGCATGACTGCAAATGGTGTGCTCCCCACAGTATCACCAATTCCCTTCCCCTGCAACTTCCAGGCCTGGGATCTCCCTAGGAAAAGAAAGCCATCAAGAGGAAACAATGCAATTCATATAAAAATATATATTTGAGATGGAATTAAAAGCTAAATGCCATCATGGTTTTATATGTGTGTGTGTAAGATGTTTGGTTTTGACATGCTAAAACCAACTTGGCCACCATATGAGTAAGAACAGGTTTGTGTCAGGGTCCAGATGAAGACTCAGCTTGTTGCCATCGTGCTCTGCAGTGGAACACCCATAGTTTTGTATTTCACACAGGGATTGCCTGCAGCTGATGAAGAGAGCAAGCCAAATTCTGCTCTCAGTTAACTGAGGTAAATAGAGAGGCTTTCCTGGAGCCAGCCCAGGCCTGCTGGGCTCTCAGCTCTCCACTGAGCACACAGGCACAGCCTCATCTCTTACTGAACCCACCACAGTTCACTGGCTGCAGCATTTCCTCCTACTTTCATTCTACTGTAGAGCAGAGTTTTGTTTTCTCACTTATTTCTTTTCTGAGTGTACAGATATTTTGGCCACATTATAAAAACCTCCGTGAGAGACTTTTGTTGATTTGAATAAAGCAAGATTTTAAATAAAATTAACTAGACTGAAGGGGAAGGAAGCCTGCTTGATAATATTTTAAATTTTTTTGTTTTGTTTTTCAAGAAACATTTAATCTGGAATTAAAAAAAAAAAAAAAATATATATATATATATTCTGTAGATACATTTATCTTGATTTTAGGCCCTCTCTCAACCTGGAAAAGTTTCTAACTGGCTATTTTGTAACTCTTTTCTATTTTCATTTATACCAAACCCATTTCTACCAAACTCCCTGGGCTTCTCTTATGCAGCAGTGGGTCTACCTGTCATACAAAAAGTACTAGTTCAGATAGCCTAAGGTTATTCCCACCATGATTTTCTTTATCCCCTCTTCAGGCAAGTTAAAAGAACAGATCATTAAAAACATATAGTCTGTGTGTTATAATTACTGTTGCTGCTGGTAGCAGAGTTCCACTGACAGTTGTATAGCCATAAAATTCTGAAGTACATTTGACTTTTAGTTTCAGAGAGTCCATTTATAAAACAAAGTAAACCTTTATATCCTCATGTAAAAATATCAGCTGACTTCTAAAAATGCAAAAGACAGCATTTTTGACACAGTTTGCTACTCTTCCTCTTATACATAAAATTCTAACAACTGTACATTGAAAAATCACACAAAAAATATTTCAATCACAAAGCAGATGGAAAATTTTACTATGCTATCTAAAAGAGTAAAAAGAAGTTAAAAATAAAAAAAAATCATAGATTAGGAAAGAAAAGGCACCAAAGTACATGGCATGAGAGAAGAAAAGTATTTTTTTATCATCAAATAAAGTAGACATATACATTAAAAATAATGTGTAAGATATGGATTCTCTTAAGCTTTTCTTTCTAGTGACTTGGAAAACAAGGTTTTTAGAAGAGAGGCAGAGAAAATGAGGAGAAAAGACAAAAAGAAGAGCAGGAGAGTAGGATAAATGATCAAAGAGGTAAAGAATAAGTATTGGGCACAGTAGCAATTAAAAAAAAAAAAAAAAGAAAAAAGAAAAAAAAGAGAAAAATCCAGAAGGAAAATAATTGAAAGGATTTAGAGGCAAACAATTGGAACAATTGTTTGGGGAATACAGGGAAACAAGGAATAAATTCCTCAGAAAGGAATTCCCAAATCTACATTAAGGAAGAAACTGAGTATTATGCTGTATGCCTTAAAAATAACTGCCCTAGGACCAGTAATGTAGCTATAGAAGCACAAGGCTCTGTGACAATGACAGTCCTGAGGAAATGGTCATAGACTCATGCAATCAGCCTGTGTTAAATACACTGTTAGCATTCAAATTAGAACTTCAGGTCTGCTTCATATGAAATTTTACTGACTGCAGTATATCTATCAAAGTTCCTTTCCTCTTATCTCTACCAAAGGAAAAAAAAAAAAAAAGGAATGAAAAAAGAAAAGCTTCTTAAAATCTGTTGTCCTGTAATCACTCCTTTTTCCCAGAATGCCCTTCTGGAAGGCAACCTCTTAAATCCAATAGCTAATTCTTCTAGAAGCCTTTTTGACGACATCACTTTGCTTTCAGTGGAAAGTTCCCTTCATTTCTATGATCTCACCGAGTTTGCTCTTCCTATTACTGCACTTCTCATAGAGAACTGATCCTGGGAGAAAGAAGTAGTGGATGTACAGGGCTTGAAAATGACTGTTTGCTTTGAGCAAGATCAGGTCTGCAGAATTTTGTGGACATTGTGGGCTGTTTTAGAGACCTAGTTTACTTTGGGATCCTAAATGTTATGGGATTTACTACCCTTCTAGATCTGTACGGTGTCAGCTAGATGTAAATAATTTTCTTGAGCAGATTGTTGCAAAGTACTTCCTATATGTGTATTTTATTCCTAGATGCCATTTTTTTTCTGCTGGTTTTTACTTGAAAAACCTAACAAGTTAAAATTTACAAAACAGGAAGGCGTGTCTTCAGTTTGCTCTTTGCTTGTTTATGGCTGAAGACCTTGATAAGAAATTTGGGTCTTTTAACTTCATAAAACTGATTTTGAAACAGGAAGGCCACAGTGATAAATATATTAACACACGTTGTGAAACAGCATTCATGATTTAGCATGAGATTTACAGAGTAAAATTTGCAAGCAATTCTGACAGTTTTTTTATACTAGAAAGACTTCCTGTCTTTCACGTGTACTAAGATCTATCCTTCGTTCATGTTTTTCTTCCACCAACACAGATTTCATAAAGGTAACAGATGCCAAGTTTATGTAAAGGCTAATTACCCATCTTCCAGATGACTCACTTATGTCTGTACCCTTGTACTACAGTGATCCCAAAATCATCTGGCTAATGCACATGTTCATTCCATTGTACATTGTCCCACAGATTCTGCAGACTTACTGGGAGCCACAGCTGCCTGACAATACTGCCTACAGCATTACTCAAGAGAAGTATCATGGATAACAGTCTAATGGCTTTCCTTAAATATCTTGCCAAATAAACATCTCTCTAGAAAATCATATTGCAACTTTAAATGAACACTACAAATAAATGAAGTATTGTCATTCTCTGGAATCAGAACAATGTCTTTGAAAAATCACACAATTTGGTTACATAATCTGTTTCAGGTTAAGATGATTTTAATATTGTTTTGCATTCACTACCTCAGCTGCCTGTTCCTATATGATGCTTATTATCAGAAAAGCAAGCAATTACCGAGACAATCTCGTCCTCTGCCGGTACAGTTGCTGCTGATAGTGCTGCTGCCAGTGCTGCTGCCCTGGCTGCCTTCCTCATGGCTCTCTGAGTCTGAAGATTGGTGAAGTAGTTGACAGCTGCAAACTCAATAAGTGCAGAGAAGACAAAGGCAAAGCACACAGCTATGAACCAATCCATGGCGGTGGCATACGACACCTTGGGAAGAGAATGGCGAGCACTGATGCTTAAAGTGGTCATTGTGAGAACTGTAGTGATTCCTTGAAAACAAGAGAAAGAAATGGGGGGCATGAGAACTTTGCTTCAGCCCTGCTACTCTTAAATCATATATATGAAAAAAACCAACACCCTTTTTGATTTTAGCTGTCATCCTACATCCCAGCTGACCAACAAGACTCCTAAGTATTTTATATCCTTAAATGACTCATGTATACTGGATTCACCATCTTAAAGTTCTGGAAAAACTTCCTTAATGCATTGAGCACACTGAAAGGTAAGATAACATTCTACATGGCACAGATTCTTAGAATTGTGATAAATATGGCTATAACAAAATCCAGGCTCAAAATATGAAGGAGATTTTCCTTGGGGGGTTAATAAGTGGAACGTTTGGCAGAAACCTGGATTCACATATTGTCATTCCCCAACAGTGATCCTCTCACCTGTTCTTGTACAAGACAGACCATGGTTTACAGAACCCTCACTGAATCAGTCAAAGTCTACATTAAAAACAGTCAGACCCTGATCCAAACATTTCAAGTAATAACACTTTGGTCCCCTGAGCTGTTGTCTTTAATCACTGGATACATTTTTTAAGATTCACTAAGGGTATCTTGATTTGAAAGCACCCATAGTTACAGATAGGGAAGGACAGAAAAGCTACTTCTCTAGAGCTGCTTATCAATTTTCACAGAGCAAATATGGTAATGTAGATCATGGGCCCCATGGTGTTCTTCACAAGAATTAATGAATTTATTCTTTCTGTGTTGGAGTGTACAGCATTAATAATGCAGAAAACATACTTGCTTCCTACTGCTGCCTGATACAAGCAAAAACTGCAAGAACAAACTCAATCATTTACATACAAGCCTCTGTGACTCATATTTACTTATAATTATGCCTGCTAGAATGTAAAAGCTGTGGGTATTTAAAGATAGTAAGATGGAGAATATCCTCCTCTCCTATTTTCTGCAGTTGGGCAAGGGTAGGTGGTGAAAAAAGACGTTCTAATGTCATATTGTAATGATCATGTTGAGTTGATGAAGCAATATGCTATGAGTGATGCTCAGAGGAAAGGATGCAGTGTCATAGCATATTGCAGCATCCAGACAGGGTGACATTACTTTCAGATTTTCTCTGCAATTCTTTCATATGATGTGGCTTGCCAGCTGTCTAAGGTTAACTATGTTCCCAATGTCATTACTTAACACTTTTAAATGAAATAAAAATAGGAGATATTATAGAAATATGTAGGATCCCTACTTCTTGCAAATCTGCCAGACTCATTCTATAATACGAATACAGTTACGCTGGGATGTATTTCAATTTCAAAGGTCCAGAATGAACTTTTTGAAATGATGTGTGATTAGATTAGAATCTGTCCATCTGCTAGTTAGTAATATAATTGATATATTCTGTGTCTGAATAAAATCTTACTGCAGCAGGAATTCAACTCAGGAATAGGTCTCCTATTCTATTACAGATATAGATAAGAATTCTCTCAACGTGGAGTGAATACTGATGAAATGCTCTGCACTGTGGAAAGCTACTTCATCATGCTGAATACCAAATTACAGTTGGTAAACTGTGCAACTGCTGATTGTTTACCCTTGTCTTTACACTCTGAACACCTCTTGGAAAGTTTTGAAGAATATGTTACATAATGCAAACACTAAAATTTGATAACTGGCATTCATTTTGGAGGTAAACAAAGTCCTTTAATTATTTTGGGCTGAGACACTGGTTCAGGCATATTGTTATTCCTGTACTATTAATTTCTCTTCTCTCAAATTTAGTTTTGGGACTTACAAGTAAAAGTGAAAATTTATAATTAAAGTATTCACAACATCATACATTTTAAACCTACTCAATTTAAAAACTTTTCTTTTTCACTGAAAAAGACTGGAAGTCTTTTTTTGGGCATAAGGAATTTTCCCTCTTTTCCTTAGATTAAGGTATTCAGAATCCATGGGATTTTGAACAAGTCAGGACTATAAATTCAGACTGTGCCCTGAGAGAAATACAAATGGAATAAGGATTGAAATATCCTTTTAAGATGCTAATACCACTAATTTCCACAATACAGAGAGGTGTTTATTCTACTTTTTTCATAAAATGTTTTCTCAAGTCCATATTACTCTTCAGTAAGAGAACAATACCTAGGAGCAGTTATTCCAGTGTTTGGGGTATTTATATAAATATTACCAAATTGGCTACAGACCTACTTGCACATCTCTTCAAGCATGCACAGTTACCTTCCATGCCCATTATGTTGCAAGTCTGTTTTACTCAAAAAGTAGAGGATGTAACTCTGCAGTTACAACATGAAGCTTCATTTGGCAACATAAAGCCAAATCAGGTAGCATCATATCTGGAGTATAAACCTCATATATATATATGAACCAGGAGACTCAAAGCTTTGAGAGCATTAATTCAAACCACTGGAAAGAAAAAAAAAGGCTCTGCCATGCAGTATGGATATGTCTTTCTCATTATAACTTCAAGCTGTGCTAGGGACATTACTCATCTCACTGATCTTTATCCATCTAAAGCCCTTGTTAGTTGTTTAGATACCTTTGTAGCCAAGGAAAAGAGAGCACTTCAAAATGAGTATTAGATGAGGTACCTTATGTCCGATAATAACTCCATTCTGTGTGATTTTTTTTTCTTTTAAAGCTTTAACTCATATTGGTTTCACAAGACAATAAATCCATAGGAAAAAAATCCTCTTTAAAAAATGAAGAGGTTGACATTTACTTTGAAATCATCCCCTCCTGCATACAAAAATATACTGAAAATCATCACAAACAAGTCTAGCTAAACAAACATTCTGAGTCAGGAATTTTGACCCTCGTAGGCAAATTTACTATCATTTGGTTTCACTTTAGTATTACCTTTTGCTGCCTGAAACCTACTAGCTGCCTTTCCTAACCCTCCTGGATTACAGTATCTATAGATACAATGGATTCAATACAGTGAATGAAATGAATGACAAAAGGAAAAACACAAATACCAGCCACGGTTCTTGCTGGAACAGATTCTTTGTTGATCCAAAACACAACTTGAGACAAGACTACAGTCATGATGCATGGAATGTATGTCTGAATGAGATAGTAGCCTATTTTCCTTTGCAGATGGAAATAGAGCAGCTGGAGTGAATATTCACCTAAAACAAACAAGTAATGAAAGGAATGAATGAATGAATAAATGAATGAATGAATTAATGAATGGTAGATGTGATGCTGAGCTGTTCAAAGACCTTAATACAGCATACCAAAAACTGTCCTGGCTGGAACAGACTCCTTGTTAATCCAGAAAGACACCTGAGAAAGAATGACTGTCATAATGCAAGGAGTGTATATCTGTATCATGAAGTAGCCCATCTTCCTTTGCAAGTGGAAATAAACTGTCATGATTACATATTCACCTGGTAAGAGACAAGTATGTCAGCATTATTTTGGCAACATGTCAGTGAACATTATTGGCTTAAACCCAACATAATATGCTCTGATGAAATCACAGACCTCCTAGTGCATAATAAAAATAAGCTGCTTAAAAAAAAGTAAAGTGACCTTATGGAAACAGAGCAGAATAATATTCATTTTATGTATTGTTTTTACTGGGGTGGAGATGCAGTGCAAATTCTTATGAATCTCATTAAAAATTATGTATTTGATTTATTATAATTTTGTATTTGTATTGAAAAACTGTCTTTTAAGAGACAATGGTTAGAGTCTGTCCAAGTTTTACATTCTAAAATGGCAAAAGATAATTAATTTCATTCTGTATGAAAAAATCCCCCTGTAATATATTATTAAGACATTTCACAACAGCAGTACTTTCCACACAGCTCCATCTTACCTGTGTTAGATTTAATTGTTTCACTAGATACAGTTTGTCCTATGAGGTCATATTGGAGAAGACTGGAAGACTCCTGTGGTACTTCTACTGAATGCAATGGTCCTTTTTTCCAAGTATAAATTATTTCACTTTTTGGATAAGCATCTGAGTAACAAAGGGGAAAATTACCATTACTAATTATGTATTTTACAAGCAATTGAAAAAGTAAGTAGAATAATCCCTTTTGTAGCTCAAATGCCCACAGAAACATGCATCCTCCTCCAGTACGTTCCTAATCTCATTAATGACAAAATGAAAAAAAAAAGCAACAATAAGAGAATGGCTGAGGTGGGACCTGAGAGGAACTAGCTTTTGCATCTTAATTTGCTATAAAACATACACATTGATTACCACAGCTCAACTAAATATTTTCAAAATTGATTACCACAGACTACGTATTTTCAAAATTATAAGTAATACAGTAAATGTAGCAGAGGTTTTGAGATTTGTTGGAGGACCAACTTTGACTACTGGAAGTGTAAGAATAATAAACAATAAAATATGCTTCAACAGTCACCCTTCAGTGAATAAATCCATGTCCATATGAATGGTCTGAGTCTCAGAGAAACAAGTAAAATTCTAGTATAAAAATACAATTTAAAATTTCAGCTATGACACTAAGTAATATCTTAGGATCTTCTGACCTTCTGATCAAATGTGTTACTTTAACAAACTGAAAGATACAGAAAAACTTACAGCTTCCAAATTTCAGTGGACAAGCATGTCCATCCATTGGGAAGTTCACCAGTCGCATAGGACAATCAGCATTAATGGTTAGTCTAGAATACACAGTTGTAGACAATGAAAAATTATGGTATGTAGGAAAATGCTGATAGAATTGAAAATACAGGTCAACCAAAAGCAAAAGAACAAGCTCTCACCTCATTGTGTAAAGAATAGTTCCATTCTGCATAATTCTGAAAAGTTTGTTAGGAGTTGTCATATTGTGAGCAATTGATTTTTTTCCATTTCTAAAAAATGTGTCTGGTGTCCAAATTTTACTGACCATTAAATTGTTCAGTCTCAAAATTTCAGTTGGCCCACTAAACTTCAACCTCTCATCAGTCCACGTCTGACGAAAGAAGACATCCATTGTGTATTCCTAGGGAAAACAAATAGGGGTTGACTTCTGTGTAGGGGTCAGCAGCCTCAAGTGGCTGTGGGGACAGTAACTCCATAAAACAACCTAAGACACATGTCAATGGCATTTCATTTACTGCTTACACACTTGATCCTGTTAAGTAGTTACTAAAATTAGTAACTTAGATTAAATAGTTACTAAAAAAAGTCATCCATATAAACATATCCTATTTACTCATTATTTGAAGAATAATGAATCAGTGAACAGATAATTTGACATGAGTATGGGAAAAAAAAATATTGTACTCTCACAGATAGTAATTTAATTCAAAGTGACAGAGTTCTAAGAAAATACAAATGTCTACCTTTCAAAGTCCAAGACTAAACTACCAATGTTTAATTGCCTGAAACAAAAAAATAAGCTCAGTGACTCTTCCACAGCTTCCTTTGGATAGTCACAAAGTAAGGACTGATCTGAGTCACGTCACAGGATTATGGTGTCAAGTTAATATTAATTGATGGGACTCTTTTTCAAGAATTCTTCAGAAAAGAGCTCTCTACAAAAGTTGCTTCGGAAACAGAGCTAAATTTGGCCAGGGGCAAATTTTGTAAGAATGCAAGGTTATGCCTTCTCTTAGACTGACTGATGAACAGCAGTGGAAAAACTTTGGTAGTCCTTGGAGCCCACAGTTCCCAGCCTGCAAACTGGACTGCAGGCTCAGGTGAGCTGGTGTTAGAGGAGTGCACAAGGGCAAAAATAGCAGCCCAAGTCAATCTCTGGAAAGCGAACAGCAATGGCATCCTCACTTCCATAACTTAACATGTTGCTGGGGGCTACCGCTGTAGCTGCCACAGCTCACCCAAGTCGCGGCTGCCTGAGCTTGGGGCACACAGCCTGAGCAGGGGCAGCTGTGTCAGCAATGGCACCACTCCCCTGCAGCCGCTCATACGGCTGCCTCTACCAGGCAGCGTTCTGCAGGGCTGTGCTGGGTGCTCACCATCCTCTCCTCAGGGTTAAAGAGCCTCTTTTACCTGCGGCCCGTGCCCTCACCTGAGGCTGGGTGCGCCCAGCCCCGGCTGGCGCGGCCGGGAAATAGCTGTATGCAGCTCTGGCCAAACTGCTCTGCTGGGCCCTAGAGATTGTCTAAGAGATTAAGCCTCGTAATCTGCTTTAATGACGGTCAACTCAGATGCCACCGTAATGAATCCCGGGAAAACAGAGCAGGGGAGGCGAGCGGGGCCCTTACCATCTCCACGTCGGACACCGGCCCGAAGCTGGTCACGTAGATGTCCGTCTTGACTTCAGTCACGGCGCCTGCGGGACACGGACAGGGGCTGGGAGAGGAGCGGGGGCCCCGGTTCGAGGGCAACGCAGACGGCCCGCAAGAGCCGGGGCTGCGGGGCACAGGCAGCGTGGCTGCTCTGCCGCCGCTTTGGGGCTGCACCGCCGCCCTCCTGCCACGGCTGCGGGACGAGCCGCTCCGGCCCGGGGCACCGGAGCGCTGCCCCTCGCCCCTCCCCACCCGCCGGCTCCCGGAACGGACGGGGCTTCCCCGCTACCTCCAAATCCCGGCCGGAGCCTGTTGTCGTAGCCGTCCAACAACTTGTCGAGGATCCGAGTGATGTTTTCCGAGTAGAGGTCCGCCTCGTCGCTCTGCTCCCCCAGCGCCGTCCCCACGCTGCGGGGAGAGGCGAGTCCCCCTCAGTCCCGCGGCCGAAATCGCCGCTGGCGAGGCCCGGGGAGCGCGGGGAGGGAAGAGCTCCTGGCACTGCGGGGAGCCCTCGGGGAGCTCTCAGGGAGTTCTTGGGGAGCCTGGGTGAGCTGTCGGGGACCCCTCAAGGAGTTCTCGGGGAGCCTGGGTGAGCTGTCGGGGAGCCCGCAGGGAGCCCTCGGGAACCCTCGGGGAGCCCTCGGGCAGCCCTGGGGAGCCCTCGGGGTCGGCGTGCTGGCGGCCCTCACTCACCTCACGGCCACCCACGCCCAGGCGAGCAGCAGAGCCATGCCGCAGGTGTGTGCGGGGACGCTCGGGTGCCCTCAGCGCCGTCAGCTGCAGCCGGTGTGGGTGCTCATGCTTCCCCCGGGCCCCGGGGCTCGGCGCCGGCAGAGCCCGGCCGGCTCAGCCCGGCCCGCCGTGGGTTCGTGCCGGTGTCCGCGGCCGTGCGCGTCCCCTGGACTCGCCACCGCCGCTCAACCTCGTCTGACTGTGCCAGGGGGGAATTAGGGTTTGGAGGGACGGTGCGCGGCCGGAGAGCAGTGACAATAATCGAATAAGGCATTAGGGGGGATTAAAAGGAAGAAATCCACTGCTAGTTTTGGCATGGAATTAGCAGGGACCCGTTAGGAAATCTGGAAAAGCGCTGGCATCTTGCTGATAGAGATTATGTTAGAAATGGCCTCAGCTTTTATTATGTTTATGGTTCACAGGGAGATTATTATGCAGCTTCTACATCATTAGAACTTTGGAGGGAGGGAGGGGGGACCCTATAGTTTACAATTTACTGGGGGTTTTAACCTTTCTCAACAGTTTTCCTTCTTCAGAATTGTACAGAGCTCTCCAGTGTCTAAGCGTTGATATCTAGACATTGAACACTAAGAGTTGGTTATGGTTCAGATTTCTAGTTTTATTTGTTTGTTTTTTCTTTTTTGTTTGGTTTTGGTTCCTTTTTTTGGGGCCCTTCAGCCACACA
>JAOTQP010000680.1:14578812-14597029 GCA_026413545.1 Cichladusa arquata
GGTTCCTTTTTTTGGGGGGGGGGATGGTGTTTTTTGGGGGGGTTCTGTTGTTTGTTTTTTTTTAATACTAAGCTGTTTTGGAAGGTTACATGCACAGATTTCACTCAGACTTTAAACCAAGGCATTACCAGGACTTTTGTTAGAACTGGAGCTCCTTACTTTTAAACCACTGGGATTATGTATCATTACTAATTTTGTCCTGATAAGTACTGACTGGATCATTACTGTCCCTTCCTTCAGTAAGTGTGTTAATGTAGTCAGGCCTAAAGGAAAAAAAGTTCATCCTGCTCCAGCTTTTTCTCTGGCCTTATTACTTCTCAAAAAACAAGTGAATGATGTAACATTTAGCTACACTGTGAACAAAGGAATTGGGTACGTTTTCTTTCCATGATAACACAGAGGGACAAATAAATACGCCAAAATAAATTAGTTGTTTTTATAATATTTTGTTGCATAAATCTCATTTTCATTACCAGCTTCTAAGAAAATATGTTAATTATCATGAAATGGAAAAAATGTATTCACATGAAACTAGGAAAGTCGTATTTATTCAGGAGTAAAACTAGATTAAGACTGGCACTGTGGTTTTGTGCTCACATTTTGTGTTTGAGAGGCTGTGATGCTTCAAAACCAAGAGAATTCAATGATGTAATTGAAAATACAAGATACTTTCTGTCACTGAGTCCCTTTTCCTTTGGTCATAGACATAGAACAGTTGGAAACATGAGTTCCTGAAAATCCCAGGAAATGCTCACTGAATACACCAAAGATGGGAATTCTCTGCATTCATCATGGGCTGGTATAGCTCAGAATTTTTGTTGTTATTCAGAACCATTCATCTGCATTAATTTATTCATAGACAATACTACTGCATCTATGAAAAATCAAAGGTTTCTATGAAATACTAAGTGGCACAGGGAAAAGAAGAAAAGGAAATTCAACAGATCAGAACCTTCTGGGGTTATGTTCTTCTCTCTGGTCTTGATTAAAATCTACCACTTGAAACTTTACCCCATTTTTCGTATATGTTTAATCTTAGACATGGTTGAGTTATTTGTGTACATCACTCTTCTCAGAATATTAAAACTGTGCTTAGCATGTAAACATCCATTTTTGTAAATATACTTTTATTAATATTAAATATGTAAATACACTTAAAACTTTAGGGCTATTTTTTTCTTTTATTTTATTTTTATGGACCTTTATTTACTTCTAAGTGTTCTATGTTCCATGTTTTACCTTGCCTCTCCTCTTGGTATCATGTCCTGTTCTTTTTTAAATAAAGGAAAAAAAGTCTTGGCAAAATATTAACAGGAGTATTCAAATTTCCTTCAAAAAATGTGGCAGAAGAGCTAACTTTATAAAATTAAACATATGCTGTGTCCCATCAGCATCCCCCAGCTGAATAGAACACATCCAATTTATCTTCTTTTAAAAGGTTTATTTTTGCAACTTCTAATAAGCATCTCCTGAGTATTAAAATGCCAGTGCTACACGGGGCCACCAACCACTCCTTACTTCTTTTATTTCACTTTGGTTTTTTGTGAATTAGGTAAGTCACATTTTCTGTTAGTAGCATAATTGTCAATTGCCTTTTGTGCAATGGCACCCTGTTCCAAATTAGACTCCTATTGTGTAAAAATATAAACAATCTGTCTCATTCACTAAGAGTAGATTGGGATGTGAGTCAGAGACATAGAATTTTTCTTTTTCTCCTTTTATCTGGAATTTGGGGGGAGTTTAATACATTTGCTTTTTGGACCAGTTTGGGATACATCCTAGGCTAGGATGTTCTCTGGACTCCCCTAGTCCAGAGAACATTATTATTATCTATTATTATTATGTCTATTATTATCTCACCTCTGAGGCTAGCCCAGCAATTCTTGCATGGCAGCAAGGATCTCTGATGGCAAAGCAAGAAACTTGGGCCGTGGACTGCAGTCTTTGAATAAATTACATAATTTCAGTATGGAATTTCCGTGCCAAGAAAATGACATGATAATATTCTTCATAAGAAATTAAAAAAATAAAATAAAAAAAAAATCAAAATATTCCAGCCTACCTTCTAAAAAGTGCTAAAAGCAGCCTTTACATGGTAAAGGCAGTAGAAGGGGATTTACTGCCCCTGAGCTGGACAGTTTCAGGAGCTGAAAGAGGCTTTGGACAGATTGTTAAATCTAATTTATCTTGAATTTTCCGTTAATATTTTCTTTTTGTGCATTTGAAACTTCCAAGAGTGGAACAGTTATGTTCTCCTTCTCAGCAATTTTGAAATTCTCTGCACCAAGAAGTTGTGTACTCTTGTATTTGTTTTCTGTTTATGAAATGTTCATACTATCAATTGTACAATTTTCTCTATCTGAGAAGATCAAACCAGCAAATTCTATTGAGACTGGTTATCAAACCAGTTTGAAAATAAAAATATCTGAGA
Source organism: Cichladusa arquata (assembly GCA_026413545.1). Classification (NCBI taxonomy): domain Eukaryota; kingdom Metazoa; phylum Chordata; class Aves; order Passeriformes; family Muscicapidae; genus Cichladusa; species Cichladusa arquata. Next base: position 14,581,244 of record JAOTQP010000680.1, read on the forward strand.
AAATGAGTTTGAAATTAGAATTTTATAAGTGAACAGAGCACACTTTAAAAAGGAATAGTGATCTTGGAGACAGGAAGAGATGTTTCTTGGCAGACAAAGCTCTCATGAGAATAATGAAAATGTTATAAAAGGCTTGTCAGCAACATATGCTTTGGGCTTTTAATTAAACAAACAATTTGGAAATTTGTTGCGAAAATGGCATGAGCTGAACAACAGGCTTGGAAAAAGTGAATGGCAAGTTGAGAAATGTGGTGGCAAGATTTCACTTTCCAGCTGCTAATTTTATCACCTTGTAGGGTGTCATTAGCACTGAGATGAAAAATGAATTTTCTGATTCATTTGGGAATACTATTGCTGAAAATTAGATCTTTTGCAACAGCTGAAAATATCTTGAGAAATGTGTTTGTTTTCTTCTTGAAACTGAGGCATTTCAGAATGAAAATTTACTGAAATTTCTGTGGCAACTAGGAAGTTAAAATATGACAGATTTGGCACAAAGGCTTACAAGATTGCAATTGAATCTCTCATATTTGCAATTAATCTGCTATCTGCTATCTGTTCAGTCCCTGATAGAGAAATGCATCCCCCATTTCTTTTTGTTCAGCATTTATGTACTACATAAGAGGAAATAAGATTTTATGCAATGGATGTGATTATAAATTAACTCAAGGGTCATAGGGAAACTTTATTTTAAAATTGTCCTTACTTTGTGGGAAAAGCTTGCATTTCAATGTTTTGTTGGCTTTCCTTTTTACAAGATTTCCCAATGAATTAATTATTTTTACAGGGAATGTACAGCAGAGGTAGAAGGGAAGTAGTTTTAACATTGTACAATGTGTAAATGGAATGTCTGCCAGATTGGTATACCTTCATGCTCATCTTGCTGTCAAAGGGTTTACTCTGTTTGCCCTTTCAAGTGTTTCCTCTGGCTTCCAAAACCTTGAGGGAGAATATATGCACATATTGTTACCTATGCTGCTCACCCCACCCTGCCACAGATAATTCCAAGTGTGGATGAGTCATCTACTCACAAATTGCCTTTTTGGTACCTTGTAACTCCAGGAGCTGGCACAGGAGAGAGCAGCTATCAGAATGGAGGGAACACACTGAGGTAAAGATGCTTCTGTCCTACTTATTTGTGTCCTGCACAAAGGTCGACCACAGTGAAAAATTTTCTAATTGATACATACAAATTTATGCACCTGCAAAGACATATACAGACATACATTCTTATTTTTCATATTAAATGCTTAAACCTTGAGCCTGTATGCATAGGAGATTAAACCTGAGTTTGCTTTTATGTCCAGGGAAGTCAAAGGTGCAAACAGACAGACACCATAACATTTCAAATCTCAGGCTGATTCTTAGATATTATTCAATATGCAGTCTAGCATAAACACTTCAGTAATAGAAGCTTAGTTTTGGCAGATCTGCTGGGTAGAAAATGAAACAAATTCTTCATTAAGCATTTTTGAAGGATATGGGACAGACTGCTGTTCAGTTGTTATCACTCGTTCCACCTACTGTGCAGATATATAAATGGCATTTCAAAGTACAGATGGAACTGGCTGACACTGTGTGTACAAATCGATACAAGTATTGTGTGGTTGCTTGTTTTTCTTAGGATTTCTGTCATCATAGGAATTTAGTATTTCTGGGAAATGTGAGGTATCCATGAATCATTCTGTGAAAGCTGAGGGCTCTCTCTAGATGCCTATTGCGGCATCTACAAACAACCTAAACCAAACTGAAGGCCTTAGACTCCTTACTTTCTGTACAGAGGTAAAACACCACAAAACAAACCTGGAATAAACTGTGGAACCCTGCTTTGCCCCAGCACTTGAAATGATGCCTAATGATTTTTGCTTTTTTTTTCTTTTATATATTCTCTGTATTCTTTACACATATATTTGGAGCTCTGTAGCCTGTTATTGCATTCATAGCTAGTTTTCCCAGTACTTTTCCCTGCCCTGGTAGGCAGAAAGACAAAACATATTCCAAGACCCCTATGCTGTCTTGGTTCTCCTGAGAAACCAGGATTGAAAAACTGCTCTTTCAGACACATTTTCATCACCAAAGTTCAGTCCCATCTGAGGGGGGAGGATTTAGAAGGGGCTTGAACTGGGGGGAATTGCATAACCACTGGTGCTCCTAATTAGTGATTTTAGTCAATTATGCTAATTTACTACACTTACAGAACAGTATTCACCCTGAGGAGGGGTGAGCTTTTATGAACATTTTCCATATCTGCTCTTGGAATCCTTCAATAAAGATCAACCTTTGTATTACCTCCCATGATAATATTATCTCGAAAGTGTGTGTTGTTTCACTTATAGGGATCAGAAAGACCTTTTCTTTTGTCAGCATTTTTGCCATGTGCCATTCCAGTCACCTCTCAATATTAACTAACAAGAGGGCAGCAACTGTTTCCTAGTCTGAACTGCAGAGAGAGAATCAGGAAGGGACAGCAATGCTGTCTAACACTCTGTGTCATCATGTGCCTCTGTGTGTCTCAGTCACCTGTTTTTTAAGCACCATAACCAGCAGCAGAGCTGATTATAGAGTGATTGTTCTGTCAGTGAACTTTTTGAAGCCTTGTTGGCTCTCCAGATCATCTCATTTATGTAGTCAGATTCCCAATTTTCTTATGATGTTTCAGAAGTGTGTGTTTCGAAGACAGAACTGTTCTAGAAGAGGATGTTCTCTTGTACCTCAGAGATACAGTGCAGAAAGCAAAAATCTGATTCACTAGGTTATGTTAATTGTATTTGGTAGTAACCATTATTATTTCAATTTAAGTAATCTTTACAGAGACATTCACAATTTAAGAATAAGGCATAATATTAAGGAATAATTGTCAGGAAAAAATATCCTTTATCTAAGTATAGACATTTACAGTAGAGAAAAACAGGTTCCACTCCATATTCTCTGTTTTTATAGATCTTGCATAAACTTTGCTGTCTTGACTTTATTGGAAATTGTCCTAGTCTTAATCTGGCAGAAGCAAGTTCTCTTTATGTCACTGTCAACCCAGGACACATTGATTCTCTGATTGTTTGGATAAGTTTCTAGAACAGGTGTAAGGTACAAGCTCCAAATGAGAAGGAAATCCTCCATTAGCAGAAGCAGCTGGGGTAGGAGGTCCTGGGAGCTGCAGGCTTACTGCACCTGACTTGGTGTGAAGCTTAGTGAACTCAACAGTGTTAACTAATAGTAATGCCTGTGATTATATAATTGTAATAATGGTGACAATACTTTCTTTTCACTGAACAGGTCTTTGATGAGAGAGAGATGGTTTCTAGCCTGGCATCCTTCACATTTGAAGAATCAGTGAACACAGATTCTGGAGTCTCAAGGTTTCTGCTTGTTTGGAAGTCAGTCCTTTTTTATATTGCCTACAGACAATGATGAGCCCAAATGCACAGTGAAAAAAAAAAACCAGTAAATCTGCGCTGGCTTTCTGTTAGTTGTGTGGTAGTTGTTAAATGGGTTTCTATTCAGCTATGTAGATAGTGGACTGGGAAGGAATGTACAGACAGATCATAGACACATTCAATATCTTTGTCTTTGACATAAAGATAAAGCTGTCTGGTTAAATATATGCATGGGTGCACAAGATACATAAATTAGACCAATTATTTAGGATATTGTAATGTGCTGGTTAGTATTCTTTCCTTGATCACATGTCTTTAGGAACCACATTTAGAAATTAGCGTAGAGGAACAAACCAACTTTTGTATGTGTATTTAATAAGACTTTACTAACTATTACCTAATGAGGGCTTTTTTTATTGTAGAGACTTAGGGTTAAATTTAATTTGTTTTCATGTAAGTTTTGGAAAAAAGTAACTTTCTTACGGACTTACTTCTGAGATATGGATATTTCTCTACGTGATTTTTCTTCCAAAAATATGATTAAACCCTTCAACTCATTTTAAACCCAAAGGAAGGCAAAAAATTTAACTTTTGATTTAATCTTCAGTGGGTTTTGTTTGTTTGCTTTTACACAAGACTTTAAAAAAAACAGTGTGTGTGTGGAGCTTGATTGTCTGTTACTCAGAGTCACTTAAACCCCTACATTGCCTGGATGATTTCTTATGTGTTTAGATAATTCATATTTTTCTCTTGGAATCTCATAGTTCACGAGTTTTGTTTGTTAGCTGTTGTATGGGTTATGTTTGTATGTTAGGGTTGTATGTTAGCTAACAAACTAATGTAGAAGTGTTAATTTATTGTAGGGGCTCTGAATAAGATTAATACATGTTAGGTCCAGAATGCCTTAAATATATCATTTATTATACTAAGCATATTAATATTTCACTCTGGAGTGACTGTGGAAAATATTGATAACTGCTATCATCCCTTCCAGCTCACACTCCTTGACTGTGATCAGAGGCTGTATTTATGTCCCTGTAGATACTCACCTAAGCACTTGAGCAAAATCAATTCATCTATATTTGTCTCTGTTTCATATATTCTCTCAAAAACAGTTATGTAATTGAAATAGATAATTTAAATGCGTAAGTTCCAAAGTCATGCACTTGTATTTCTGTGCATTTAGGGATGTGCCATTAGCTGGGTGCTTGAACAGAAAGCAAGAGCCTCTTGTAAGTTGTTTGGCAGTCACAAGTTACACCAGCTTTTAAATATTGCACACTGTAGAGCACCATTTATACAAAATCCGTTAGGATAAATATTTGAAATGAAAATTGATTTTTCCTTTTATTGTGGCAAATAATTTTCCTGTAATTATAACCATCAGGCTTTCCCCTGCTTCTTTGCCATCTCAGGGGAAAAATGAGGGGAGGGGGAAGGAGAAAGATTTCTGAAATTATTACTTGTGGGTTATTTGGTAATCCTTAAAGTTTTCTCCTTATTTTCCTTCATTTCACAATATTGAAATTTCTTTTACCTTCCATGTTGGAGAGTACTTGGAATGCTTGCATAAAACACCCCATCTGACATCTGAATCTTTCCCTCTTGTTTGGATAGAGATAAGCCACTTAAGTGTCTCTTAATTAGGTCCATTCCCAGCAGTTGCTTGAAGTTATTAGAAAATATTAGATGTTTGCATTATAGAAAGCAGTAAGATGTACATGTAGTGCTCTGTGTTAGTAAACAATTACAAAAACATTTTATTCTGAAATTTCCTGTTTTAATGTTAGGAAATACAACAACAACAACAAGTTTTGTATTAAAACCAATACAAATTACATTTGTCACACATTTTCCCTGTGGAGTTAGCAGCTTTTTTTCTCTCTCTACCTTAGTACTCAGCTAACCTGCATATTAATCATAATAATATTGAATGGACTTTATATTTGACATCAGTTGTAACATTATCAAAGTTATGGTGCTGTAAAAGATTAACTTGCCAAACATTTTGGAAAATGTAGCCTGTCTTTGTAAATCTCCTGAGGTATTTTACAGTCAATTTTTTGTTTATCTGTCTGTATATATTTTAGACTATCAAACGAATGTGCTAAAATATTAATTTCTCATACTGCAAGTACGTTGCAAGTAAATCACTATATATTTATATACAAGGTGCTATATTTATTTTTTTTCTAACAAAAGTTCTTGGGCCTCTTAGAGAATGCAACAGTTTTAGTGACTTTGCTGTGTACATCTGTAAAGATTGTCCCTAATGCCTTTTATGAACCGGTTTAGATGCAGAAGAGCCAGGGAAACTAAGCTTCTGTGAAAAAAACGGATCAGACCCAGAAAGGTTTGAAAAATACCCAAAAAAAAGTGATTAAAACCAAGCGAGGTTAGATGTTGATGCCAAGAAATATTGGCATATTTATTTAATAGCAAAAGAAGCAAAGAGATAGAAAAAGAGTTTTATGCACAGTCTGCACAGTGGAGGATGGGTGTTCACTGCTTCTCACCAGAGGCTTTTTCACCACCCCCAAAACCTCTCCTTCCCCAGCCCTTTGGTGTGAGGGGCTGTGTGAGTCTGGCAGCTGGTAAACCCAGGTTAACACCCTGAAGGTGATAAACTTGATCCCTCTGTCAATGCATTCTGTCCCCAGCCCAGAAATGAGTCACTATATTTTATCTCCACCAAGGAGCAGTGGAGCTCAGGAGACCTGTTCAGGGTGTGGTGGTTTCTCTGCAGTTTTTGTAACACAGTTTTGCTGTAATAAGCAAAGGTGTTTCATGAAGATGTTTAAGCCATAAATTATCCCTTACAATGCCTTACTCACTGTCTCAGCCAATTGACACAGGGATTGAAAGCTTTAAATAAAGCCTAATGTAATGCAGTTTAAGGAAATATTTATTTTTGTGTCTTCTCTTAGCTTAAAAACTAAGCATTGTTTATGTGCAAATGTTAAAAAACGATCCAAGCAAAATGATAGTGTGACCTGCAGGGAAAAACACCCAAGCACAACAAACCAGAGAAATGTAATTTATTTTCAATAAATATAATAAGTACCCTTTTCCAATGCAATCCTAAATAAAAAGATAATTAAAGATGCAGGTTTATTTCAAAAATTTCATGCATTAGAATTTTAGAATTATTTCTATAGAAAATTACATGAATCAAAAAAGATTATTATATTGATCATGTATTTTCCACATACTTATGTGGCAATATTTTATAAAAAAAAATATTTTTGCTGAATTTCATGAACCCATATAGTCTATGAAAATTTTAATCATGTGCTGTTTATTAGTCCTCCAATACTTAGCAATTTTGAACCATCTGCCCCTCTTTTACAGCAGCCTTCAAAATTGTAACTTACTGTAGATTTTTTCCTGTCTCCAGAAGTTTGTGGTACTGTATATACTATTTCATACTGTTTTTACAGTGGAAAACATTGTACTTCTTGGATGAGCATATTGGAATCAGTAATTTGTCACTGGTTATAAAACATAGAAATACTAATTAGAATAATTGCTTTCTAGGTATTTATAGCCTTTACTAGAAAGGGGATCTGGCAGTGGCTGAAATTAAAGACACAGAGAGAAAAAGACAACAGAAAAAATATTTGTTTCAAATATATTCCAGATGTTTTTTGACATGATATATGGTAAAAGAATTAAATATACTCCAGAGTAATTCTATTACAACAGATATAATACTCAGAGGCTTATCAGGTTGCTGACACTTCTACATTTATAAAAATTGATCCTTTTAGTCTTTAAATAGAAAGATAAATAAACACAATGTCAAGAGTGGATTAAAGTGGATCTTTGATAACTCTTCATATATGCATGATTTCTTAGTCCTGTTCATACGACTTAGTGAACACTCCCATCTTCTACTATCATCATCAGAACCCTTGCAAATACAGAAATGCAGACAAAGCTTAGGAAATCTGATTTGGAACATGAAATTTCCTCCAGAGCATTCTTATTGATAGATTTAAGGAAGAAAAGATGTAATCCAGATTCCTGGTTTTGCTGAGCATCATGTAAGCATGGCAGTGCAGAGAAGCTCTAGACCTTGGGCACAGAGCACCTGAGAGAGCTGGGTTGTACCTTAGAACCTTGAACAAAGACAGTCCCAGTCAGCAGTCGTGTTGTGCCTCTCACAGCAAGACCAAAATAATGGCTGTGACTACTAAAACAACCAAAACCCCCACATGTGCTTTTAGCCCAGACTGTACAGCATTAATTTGCACAGGCAGTGGTTACAGCATGAGCATGGACAGAGGATTTTCCAATTAAGCAAGGCTATAGTTTAGCAGATTTATTACAATGCCTGCCATCAAACCTATGGTTTCATGGGATTGTGCCCCTCTGTTCCCATTCCTCATCTCCTCCTGCTTCACTGTTGATAATTTTACTTTCCACAGCCTCATTCAAACTTGATAATAGTGAAAAAGCCCATCAATTTAAAATTAAATCCATCTGAAGTACATATTTGCTTCACCTAAATGATTTCTATTTCCTCCACTATTTTTGCAGTATTATGCTTATTAGTTCTTGTATATAGTAGGTAATATATTTTTATATATAGCCACATAAACATACAGTCTCATTCAGCTGTGGCATCTTTTCATACATATGCTAATACATGTAATATATAAGAGACAAAATAGTTTAGGCAGTGGACAAAACCCATTATATTATAGGACAACTGGAAGAAAAATAACAGTTTAATGACAGCTATTTTTATCTTCTTTATCCTATTTCCCAGTATAATTATTTCTGGATCAGTGTCCTCCTTTTTGCATGCCAGCTTCTGTGAAGATACTGATTTTTACTTTTTTTCTTTAATGTGTCCTTACAATTTGTTTTCCCCAACTTGCATAGCTACATTTTCTCAATTTCTTACAAAAGTATTTATAGCATAAAAAAAAAAAAATGCTTATATTATTTTAATTTGACATGTCAGCTCTTTCTTCTCAACAGTAATGGTATTCCTAATTGAATCTTTAACATGATTTCCCTATGCAAATGCTTAGAAAATTAGAAAATTGTAGAAAATTAGATACAGATGCTGTTCCTCTCAGTTTAATCAGTGTGTTGGGTCATAGTGGCCTTAAGTTCTTAACAGAAATTCAGCTTTCTAAAGTCTGAGTGCTTGAGTGGTTGGAAAGAAGGATACTGGTTCTATTTGAAATGTCTTGACATCTATGGGTGAAACTGGTGACCAGCGGATGAAAACTATTGTGTATAATTTCTGAACTGATGAAATGGTAGTATTATGTTTTCTCTAGGACATGTATGTGACCTGGGTTGGGTAAAAAACAGCTCCTGCCCAATTCATTTTTGCCAGAGACTGCAATTTCACTACTTGTACTTTGTATTACTGGGCTTATTTTTTATGCAATTTTTACCCAAAGTTTATGTGAATAGCATTGTCCATCACCAAACTTTAAACCTTTTCCTAGGCGGCATTTGCTTCAAAGGTAGTGCCTGAAACAGCAGCAGTAATTTTAGATTGACTTTTGCCAACTTCTTTTGTGTCCTGTATCCCAGCAAATGTAATGTCTCTCTGCAGACTCATCCTTCTACATTTTGAAGACTCAACTACTTCTGGTTTAGCTTATCTACCCCAGAATCTGAAGTTATTAGTGGTGTACTTATTTGGGTATACTATTCTAATTTTTATATTACTGAGTGTGAACCTACAAGAACATATATTTAAGTTCACGTAAGTGCAAGAAAATCGATTAATGAGAAGAACTAGTATATGTAAATCTTGCCTTGTGAGAAAACTACAGCTGGCAAGAAGATATGGGAGTCTGTTAATGGCCCAGCTCTTCCTAAAATTTGTTTTCATGTACAAATTTCTGTAAAAATCCACACTAGTGATGAAGGATAAGTTGTAGCAACAGCCAGTTTGAAAAATTATGGTGAAGATAAAATTTCTTATTCATGACTTTTCTATGAAAATAAATACTGAGAGAACTCTCAAGTTCTGTCTCAGCTGCAGAGAACCTTGGACTTCTTCCTATGAGGAGCATCTGTAGGCTTTGCTGACCCAGGTCCTCAGCAGGCACATTGTCCCCTAAAGAGGGGAACATAATCTAAACCTGCTCTGAGGACTCTGTCCTTACAACAGCAGCTCTGAACACTTGCCATATCTTATTATGTGGGCTCCCATTAAACCCAGATCAGGAGAACTCTCTTTGAAGGCTGCAATAAAGTCAAAGTTTTACAGGAAAAATCTGTGTTTCTGAATTTTGTTATCTTTCATAAATCCAAATGGCAAAATCCATTGCAAAAACCCTTGGTCTTTTCTCAGTCAAAGGTAATTATGCTACTGCCTTCCTTATCCTTCTTTTCTTTTACATGTATACCTTTCTGATGTAGCTTGCAGAAGTCTATGATTATCTGAGTTTCTACCATGCTGATACAGATGGCTCTTGTGGTGTTTCTGTTTGACAGCCTTCATTGACATGGTAATGCTTATCTACTGAAGCTTTGAAAATTATTAATCAAATGCCTCATGGGAATTGACAGCTTGCCTCAATAATGTATTTTTTAAACCAATGGCAGGTTTCACAGCTAAATTTCAGTCAAAAATTCTTTCCGTGGGAGTATTGTTGAAGGTCTGTCAGTTTCAGCAACCAAAGACTACTAAATAATCCCAGTTGTCATTGTCTGACAAGCAGCTTTTTATCAACAGATAAAAATACTAGTTGTACTAGCATTTCTGCCATAGTAAAATATTGTTCTGATTATTTTCTATTATGTCCTAAAAAAAAAAAATCCCATAATTGCTTACTTTTTCCTTGCATTATTATAATCATATTGTTACTCTTTTGGTATATCTGAGATAAGAAAAGGAACCGTATGCTTTCATAAAATCCTAAAACAATTTAAGTTGAAAGGAACTGCTGGAGGTAATCTGTTCTAGCCTCCTGCTCAAAGGTTGGATCTAGCTTTAATGTCAAATCAATTTGCTTGTGCTCAAATCTACCTCAGTTTTGAGTGTTTCCAAGGAGAGACTTGCAGAACCTTTTTGGCTAGTCTGTTCCAATGTTTGACCAGTCTTCCCATGAGGTTTTATTTCTATTTATCTATCTGGAATTTCTGTTCTTGCAGTTTGTTCTGTTTTCTTCATGTTTTATATCAGTGCCTTAATACTGTTTACCAGAAAGCAAAGAAAAATATTCTCCATGTATAACAAACAACATATCTAGAAATGGGAGGAAATGTTTTTTTGGGTTTAGTCTTTCTGTCCTGCACCAAAACTTCATCCTCTCATTAGAGAAACTCTTACTGTGTGTGAAATGGAACTTTCCATTTGGTCAGAGCAGGGTGCTGATAACACCAAGATAAAGGGTTCCATCCCTGTATGTATTCACTTGAGAGTTGGACCTGGTGATCCTTCTGGATCCCTTCCACTTCCAGCTGTTCTGTGATTCCTCCCACTCTCTCTGGTCTGCCTTGCACATGCAGATGCTGCCAGCCTGCACGAGGTACCTGAAACACCAGTAAGAACACAACACAATCAGCATTTGGCACAGTGAAAACAGGAAATAATACCAGCCTGTGTGACAGAGCTTAGCAGAGAATGTGAAATTACAGAGGGAAATGAGAAAGGAGAGGAGTGGGGCATAATAATGATAGAGTAGCAATGAGCCTCCTTTAGGCCACAGTGCAGTTTCAAAAATATTCCCTACTGAATGTACCCCAAGTAGCTGATGGGGAGAAAGTATTGAAAACAACAGTAATAAAGGAAAACACGGGTTTTTCTACATCTCTGGCAGATGAAGGTCCCTAACAGCACGATGTCAGTTCTCAGAAGTTGCCCAGCAGTTCTGCTGCATCCATCTCGTTTGTTTTCCTGTCTCCATCTGCTGGAGGCAGTACTGCACGATGGCTGCACTGCTGGGTGGTTACCCAGGCTTTGAGACTGCCTCAGCACACAGCTAGATTTTCATGTTATGCAACATATCAAATGTGTGCTAGAGCCAGTTAAGATAATTTACATAAGGACCATTACTTTAATTCAAATTTTTGAAAAAATAGGATTTCAGCTTCCTTTGCCCTATAATATATAGGCACAATCTTATGGAGAGTAACATTCAAAATTATATCTATTGATTTTAACAGTTGATGCATCACTTATTTTTATTAATTGGTTTTGCTTCATAGCATTAATTGTAATAGTACTAAGGTTCACCTACTAAATATTTAATTAAAATGTATTGCAGTAGGGGTCTTTAAAGTTTAGCAGTTTGGTTGTGACTAGAGCAGCAAATATTGTGGAATTTCACTCATCATTTCCCTAAATTAGAGGCATTAGTGCTTCAAAATTGTCCTAATAGAATGTTTATTATTTTCCATACACTTATCAAAGTTACTTTGCCTTTTTTGTCCACTATATACTTTCATTTGCAAAGTTTGATTGTGTTCTTTTGGTTTATTTTCCACAATTTGCTGAATTTCTATTTTGTAGGTAGAGAAGAAAGTGGGGTTTGTCATCTTTAGCTCGTTGGTGGAGATTTGCATGATTATTGGTGATCAGCTGTTCTAGAGGCACTAGAAATTCCTGGCAGAAAAGCTGGTGGTCTTGAAGTTTGCTTTTTTGTAGTACACCAGAATCCCAGTTTGACTGAGTGTAGAGAACCATTCAAGAAGAATATCTTTGTGCCTAGACTTTACTCCGTGACATATTTTACTAAAATATTTGTCTGAGAAAAAACTATGTACACAGCTGCATGTGAATCCAGCCAGCCATCCACTCAGCTCTTGCTTCAACTTCCCAGCTTATTTTTACTTTTATCTGAACATGCTTATGTAACTTTTGCTTATTGGGAGGACCGATCCTGATTTTTTTTTAATTTTAGCAGTCTGAAAATTTTGTTACTTATTTCAAGATGAAGATCAGGCTACTATTTATGTTCTTTCTTCTATCTGAACTATGCAGAACTATGATCAAAATCAAATTTTGATGTGCATTTATTATATCAGGATTTGTTCATTTTGATCCAAAGTCAGTAACAATGATATAAAGATGTTTAAGATATGAAGAAAATCACATTGGTCTTTCATTGCCTTGTGCTGAGTTTTTCAGTTTATTTTAACAATCAACTAAGTTGGATATTATATAACCTACTGAAATGCAAATTGTCTTAAACTAAATGTATATACTGCAGGCAGGTGTAATGATTTTCTCTGACTCTGCAAAACCTGCCCTATCTAAATCTGAATCTTTTGCTTAATTCCTAAAATAGTGTCATCTCATGCAGCAAGAGAAGTCTCAATTTTGTGATTACCTTGCTGGTATCATTTTAATACTAAAAAAAAAAAAAAGTTTTTAGTAAGTTTTTCCTCATATTTTGTCTTCTACTAGATCTTGTGAATTTTCCATTATTACCATTTTTCCCAATGAGTCTTCATTTTTTTCCAGAATCTTAGCACAAATAAATCATCCAATTTAATGAAACATTAAAGATTAAGCTCAAGTGCAGTTCAATAAAATCATTAGTTGATCTACACTAGAGATACATGATAATGATTTAACTTACTGCGGAGTCCTTTTAGGAACTATCTTGTCTTTTTCCTTACAACTCTACCAAAAGAATTGAGGTGGAGGGTTTAATGTATTTTTGTTTTCCTCTAATATTTTCAGTTATTTGGATGATTATGAGCCTATACAATACCTAAATTTCCTGAATAATGCCAGAGATGTCTGAGGAAGAAAATCAGATCTTTTGGAATAGTTCTGGTGGTGCATAAGACTATGATTAAAGCCAAAAAGAAGTTTCCAGGTGGACTAAAAGAGATGTTTGCAGGTGGCCTTTTTGGTGTGTCTTTAATGTTTGATGTGTACAATTACATCTGCAACATGTACTTCATTCCCTATAAGGACAGGTATTTCATTAAGTACACTCACAGGTGTTAGGTTCAATATCATTGAACATACCTGTGTGTATTCAAGTTAATTGATTTTTCTCAGCTTCAATACCTCAAGCTTATTGTCTTTTTTAGCTCTTGCAAGTGATAAATTTGTCAGTTTTGTCAGAAAATACAGTTTAGATACTGAAAATTCATTCTTGAGGTAAATGAGGGAGATTTTAAAATTCTAAAACTGTGTTAGCGGGGCAGAAGGAGACCTGATAATTCAGAATAAATTTTCCTTATTTAAAGAAGACCTCAATTATGTGAGAAGACTTAAAATTCAGAAGCCTTTGCAACATAAGCAAATTCTCCTTACAAATCTTTCTCCCCTCATTTCTAAAACAATGACTATCACACTATGAGGGAACTCACTTGGGTAAGTGAGCAAGCATTGGATGTTAGTGTTGGTTTTATTTTGGACCTCAATAACATAATCACCAGAATTAAAAAAATTGTCTTCTGCTTTGAAATGTCCAAACTGAAAGCTAAAACATAATTCAAGGGAAAACTACCCCTACAGTAATTATATTGGAATTCTTAACCTTATCATCTTCTGCTCAAGATTTCAATTTTATTCTCCTGATCATTTCAAAACCTCTAAATCTGTTGCTTAATATAAATAAGGTAAGGCTTCCCCTACTGGTCTGGTTTTTTTACTATTTGTAATGCAAGTAGCTTAAGCTAAAGATATAGGGTTCATACAGTTTTCCTGCCATTTTATTTATGACCTTGAATGTTAAAAACAAAAAAAAAATCCAGCATTCCAGAACTACTGTACTACAATTCCAATTCTTGTACCAATCAACTGGACAGTTGATGCATTGCCATCCTTCCCTGCTGCAGGTTGTGGTAGCTCAAAAGTGTCCAGTTCCAAGAGTCATTCCATGGCATGACCAGAATGGAGCGTGTCTGTAAGATGCTCAAAGTGTCATGTGACTAATGAAGCTCCTTAATGCAATCAAGATGAGCATTATGCAAAGATTTACTAAGTTCTAGCTGCATTTATATAATCACAAGGTAATTTGAGATAAATAACCACTAGATAGGACAATGGATTGTGAATATGTGGCAACTTTTCCAGTACTCTGGAGCACAATACATTGTTTTAACATGCTTTATTTAAAACATTCTCATTACTCCAGTTTTTAAAGCACATAGCTTTTTCCTGGTCATGGAAAAATTTGACAGCAGAGGTTCACCAATAACAGCAAAACTTCATCACATTTGGGTTTATAAGGTCTGGTAGAAGAATCACCACTGCTTGGCAGTGGGCAAAACCTGCAAACATGTCTTTAGAACTGTAGAGTTATTCTTTTGTCAGATGATGGGCAGCAACTTACTTGGAAGGAGAAAATTTATTCATGGCTTCCAGAAGTATCTATGGAGAAAGAGGAGTGGAATAAGTGAGGCTTTTCCAGTGAATGTGTAGGACCAGACCCTAATTTTGAATAGTTAACACTTTCTCTTGGATTTTCAGAGAGCATTAGAAACTGCTTCTCTCCCTTCAAGTGGGAATAAGAAAACCCTTGGAAGGGAAAGCCATACATGATAACTAGAGTATTTGAGGCGTATGTATTTCAATAATCTTCCTTTATAAAACCAAAAAAGAAGTCACTTAAGAATCCACTGTACTGAATTCTCAACAATTTTTGCTGCCTTTCACTTTTCAACTTCAACTCCTGATAGCAAATATGATCTTTTTTATAGGACTTGGACAGGTGACTAAAAATTAGTAGGCTTGTTAATCACAGCTCATGCCTTTCCCCTATCTTTCAAGTCCTTCTGGGCCACACTTGATTATTTTCTTTACACCATTTGAGTATGAAGTGACCTTCATGATACTTTACTCTGAGTGACCATGTACAGGTGGATGCTGTTTAGCTGGTTTTGTCCTGGTTCTGAGGATTTCCACGGCTGGAGATAAAAATCCCATATAATTTGTCTCAGCTCAGTCACGGAGCACAAGGTAGAAGATACACTTGGAAAATACTTTCTTCTGTTATATTAAACATGTCTGATAGGAGCACAAGGTAGAAGATACACTTGGAAAATACTTTCTTCTGTTATATTAAACCTGTCTGATAGGAGCACATGGTCTGACTTTTTTCCTATTTTAAATGTCACATTATGATGTTGTGTTGCAATACAAGATGTGACCAAAAATGTGTATTCTGTCACCATCTGTTGAAACCAGGTGGGGCAGTGTTCTTTATCTTTTAGATGACCCATCCTTCCTCCAGGGAGATATCTCCCGTTAATGGCCATTGAGTCCTACTGCATGACTGATAAAATTACATCATCCCACTGGGAGATGCTCCAGCCAGGGGGAAGAGCCAAGCCTTTCCTACCCAGATAAAAACTGAGATTTTGGACACCAAGACAACCTTCTTTCCACTGGATTCCAGAGGAAAGCTGGACCTTTCCACATCATCCCTGGACCTTCAGAGGAAAACTGCACCTTCTACAGGAGCACTGC
>JAOTQP010000680.1:14597179-14622758 GCA_026413545.1 Cichladusa arquata
CCATTTAATGGGACTGCTGCCAACACCCTGACTGACTGATGGGTGTCAGCTTGGATTCTGACTCTGGCAGTGTTTTGTTGTTTTGTATTACTTATTTTTATTTTAATTTTCCTAGCAAAGAACTGTTATTTCTATTCCTATATCTTTGTGTGAGAGCCCCTTAATTTCAAAATTACAAGAATTCAGAGGGAAAGGGTTTACATCTGCCATTTGAAAGGAGGCTCCTGCCTTCCTTAGCAGACACCTGTCTTTCAAACCAAGACAGATTTGAAGGAGACTTTGCAGTGGGAAATAGAGGGGAGGGATGGGCATCTGGCCCCCATAGCAGGAGGGAGGCAGGGATGCAGAAGCTGTTCTCCTCATGTGTCCCACCTTCTCCCAGGGTCTGATGACAAAGATGCCTCGGTATGAATTCTTCTCCCTAATAAACTAGGTCCAATGATAACAAAATAACTTTCCTGTTGGTTTGTAAATTGAATCTGGATTAAGAAATACAGAAGTAAATTGCTCTCTCAGATATGTGTTTATGATACTGTCACCTCTTCATTTCTTCTTTTTTTTTTTCTCCCCCCTGGGGACATAATTTGGTAACACGACCCCCAAAAAAGTGATGATAAAATAAGTGTTACCAAATCACTGGAAAGACATTTTATTTTGAAAGCAGTGAAACTAAATGAAGGCTTTATTTCGTACAATGAAGGCTATGTAGAAACATCTGTGAGTATTCTGGTTTTGAATTTGAGAGACTTCAATGGAATATGACTTCCGGGTTGCAAGACACTCTACCTTTTAGTTATTTCAAATAATATTTCTGTATAACCCATTGCTTCTTAACATCTCGAAGTTGGTGTGATTGCTAAGCAAAAAGAAAATGTCTTTAACAGCTAAGCACGTTCTCCAGCAACACTGAAGATGAAGAGAAGCATTTACTAAAGAAAGATCTATTTAGGTGCTTTGATGATACAGTCAGATGTTTAACAGAATTATTTAAAGGCAATTTAGCCAGCAGTATCTACTTCCCACTGAATTTCACTTAGTCACTTCTATAAATCCCATATGTATCTTCTACAACTTTAGGCACTTTAAATATCTGACCCAAAGACAGTTGAAAATCTGTGAAAGCTATAGGCAGACTTCTGTTTTCTGCTACGGGAAGAAAATCACATTTCTAAGGCTAGTCCTCAAATTAACAAGAATTTAAATCTTGGAGATGGTTGTTCAGGGGGAATATTAAAATTATTTGTGACATTTAGTCAGTATGGCCTAGTAGAAACATCTGTGCCTATTACTTTTCACTAACATAATTAATTTTGTAAGAAATATAACCACAACTGCAGTGCTTTGACCAGCTTTCCTTTTTCTCATTTCTTTTTTTCTTTCAGAAATTGGTCTATTAAATGTTGCTGGCTGAATACCAATTCTAATATTTTCTAAAATTAAATAATCATAAATTTATGTAAGTATAGCTATTTCCTTGTAGGAACAGAATCTGCTAAGTAACAAACTCCTACAGAATGGGAGAGATAAATTTGTGTTTGGTGTTTGCTTTTTCTTTTAAAAATACATTAAGCTTTTCTACTTTTAAGCTTACACAGTAGTAGGGGCTAGGGATGAGTAAAGCCCTCACTGCAATGTTTTTATTCTAAAACAAGTATCCAAAGAATTTTATGGATTTATTTATCAGATTACTCATATAGCCAACACAATGGGAAGAACATATTCATATATAGTTGTCTGTTATGATGACATGCCACAACACAGAAGGGGAGAGTGGACAGTGTTTTTCTTTCTAGTCTCAATTGATGTTACCATTTTTTTTCCTAATATTATTCAATTGAATGCATGGAACAAGGTTCCAGATACATCATATGATGCTAAACCTCTGTGCACTATATGCCTGGCTTCATAATAAATACAAATCTTCCCTCTTAAAAATGTAGATAAGGTTAGTGGGGGTGCTGGTATGGTCTCAGGACAATACTGCTTATTCATTTTTTAAACACCTGTTCTTATAATGAATTAATTAATATAAAACCCAGAAACTTAGAGCCTCAACATAAATACTTTAATTTTGAGATTTCAGGCTAGGGAATTTTCCTTAATATCAATCATTAAGGGTGTTTAAAGATATAATTTCATATAAAACAGAGAACATTATCCATGGCTGGTTGGTACCTGTATTTCAGGAAGAAAATCCTGTTTGCAAGGCTATTAATGAAAAGGTAGCACATAAATTTGACAGCAGGTGATTATGCCTGGTAAATACTTGGATGCTTCCCAGTAGGTTTTGGGATAATCTATTCAGAAAATGAAAGAAATAAGAGGTAACTCCAGTGATGTAGGCAAATTAACTGAAAGGTGTAAAGGGTGAACACATAAAGCAACAGTACTTAGTAGTTTTCAAGTTGGCCAATAGCATTTCTCCTGCATACACATGTATAAAACAGAAGGTGGTTAAATAATCATGGCTTGCAAAATAGTTTGCTAGAAGAAATAACAGTGTATTGTTGATTTGCACATAGAGTTGTAAATATTTTAGCAATTGCAAACAATGTGTGGAGGAGGGTCTATGAGAGAAATAGCATATGGATGATGTGCAGTGATAGTAAGTGACCTTATTAACTCTTGTCAGCTGCTCTTGGATGCTTAGGCCCCAAAGAGGTTCCTGTTTTATTTGTGTTGTTTCTTTCTCAACTGTATTTTTTAAACATTAATTGATAGACCATTTGCAAATGATTCTGTGGCACTGTGAAACATTTTGGACATTATTAATAAATTGACACCTAACTCTACAATAAATTTTATCTAACCCAGATCTTACAGCTTATTGTTAGTTAATTATTAGAAAACTCTGGACAAAAGTGAAATAGCTGTAAATTATTGAGACTAAAGTAGGCATTGCTCTCCCCTATATGCCCAGACAGGGATCAATTTAAATAAAAACCTAAATAAAAAATGGTTATTTAAAAAAAAAGGTGAAATACAGCAAGTTGGACAATCTTTGATAGGGCAGGGTGCATCACATTGCAGGTTTAAAGTCTTCACACACTGAAATGCTCTGGTGTCTGGTGTGCAGGGGTTCCTGGGCTCCTCCTGACATGCAGGATAAAACAGAAGCACTGCAGTGGTTTTTAGGGCAAGAGACTTGTCCTATCTCTGGAATCTATAGTGCAACTATACAATGTTCTAAAGGTATAAGTATAAGCTGGGGATGATTTGGCCAGACATAAGGAGCTCTAGACTGGCCTACCAGAGATCACCAGTGATCATGGCAAATGTCTCTCTGCTAATTTTAATTATTAATTACTTTAAAGGACTGTCTGAAACAGTTTTATTTTGGTAGTCTACCAAGCATGATGAATAAAACTCAGCATTGAAAGAAACTGATTGCAATAACAGTATTTATAGGAGAGTTATGCTCTGTGGTCATAGTAAAAAGCAAAGTATTTCTAATGTATTTATTTTTCAGTGTTGAAAAAGAATTTGACTTATCCTGCATCAGAATGTATATATAAGAGCTGGCATTTTCATAAGGCTGTTGCTGGTTTCATGGAAGAAACACACTTCATTCTAGCTAATATAATCTATTTTTGTAATTGACATTTGGGTCAATCTGTTCTCATACAAATTTTTAATAAACACATTCTTTCTCCCACCCAATGCAGTCAGAATAGATGGGGAATGTGAAGCAAATGGGCAAGCTAGGAGCATTGCCTTTTTATATTTCCAAGAAATGTTGTTATTGTTTACTACTACATAGTGAGAGTACGGTAAAAATAAATCTAACTTTTTATTGTATTCTATGAATTTTCAGGGTACTGTTTAAAATTTCTATTTTCAGAGCTGAAGAATAAAAGCTGATATTTCTGCCAACAGATGGCTAAGTATGATGTTATCCTGTCTGCATGTGCAAACAAAGATTACTGCAGTCTCATTGCCTACACCTTGCTTTCAAACTTTGACCTTCCTTTTATTTACAAAGCTGTTTATTAAACAACATAGGCATTTCACTGTGCCTCTTTTTTCACAAGGATTGTAGAATATACATGAATTAGGGTTATGTTCTGAAACCATTTTCTCTTACAGCAAGGTTTAATAGGAAGTACATGTAATTAAAATTAAGACTTGATTGCCAACTTTGGATCTACTCTAATGCTTATATATTTGGTTATCTTAGAGAGTGCTAGTGTTAAATTTTTCAGTAATTGAAAAGTACTCTTGCATTTAAAATTATTTAGCAATTATTGCACAGTTTTAAAATGTATCAGACTAAACAGTTTGGCAGAAATTACTCAAATCATTCGAGTAACTAATACATTTCAAACTACTCAGACCAATCTGTGAGCTTGAAGAGCCAGTTTCACAAACATCATCAAACAGCTTGTATCATTCTGCACTTTATAAAATAAAAGACAATTGAATACCTTCATGAATGATTTGCTTTCATGATAATCAGAGAGTAGAGAGAAATAGTTCCAGTGACTGAGGTCTGTTGTATGTGTTTGTGTGTGGATTGGTTTGGGTTTTCTGCTTTGGTTTTTTGGATGTGGGGTTGGTTGGTTTGCTTTTTGGGGCTTTCTTGGATAAGGCAAAGCATCTTTTTCCTGATGCAGAAGAATTTTTTTCTGGAGATCAAAGGTTTGGGGTTTGGAGAATTCACAAGAAAAAATCAAGCCTCAGGATTGTATTAGATTCTGGGGAAAGTGATGTCTATCCACTATGTGGCTTTGCACTGAGAAATGTGACTGACAATCACTGATCAGCAAAGCTTCAGAATTAGACAAGCTGTGCCAAGGTGCTTCTCAGGAAAAATTCATGTACCAGAGGCAATTATCAGGTGTACGTTATTTATTCATAGTAATAGCTATTGAAAAAGTCCCAGTGCTCAATTCTACTTTCACAGAACCCATGTGTTGCTAAATTCCAATTTTAAGCCTTTAAGTAACAGAATTTGGCTCCAAGATTCATTTTGCCCAGATCGTGATTTTTTCTGAGATATTTTAATTAAAAGAATCTAGGGCCTAAAATTCTGGTGTGAGCATGGAAAAACCAAACAAAGATCCCAACATTTTTCCCCCTGCATATTCTGCTTTGATTGACAGGATGGGGTGAGAAAGGAGAGGTGGGAGAAGAGGTTTGGCTAATGAGTAATTTGATGACTCCTTTATATGGAAGTACTACTGATCTTTTTTAGTCTGGAGGGGTTTTCTTGGGGGGTAAGAACTAAAAGTTCTAGCATAAATCTATGTAAAGAGCAGTGTGTCATCTGTCTCATGATGACAGCAGTCCATAAGCAAGTATCAATTAAGCAAAGTATTTACAGGAACGAAACAGAGGTGTCCTAATTGTAATTAATGAGCTGCAGCTCTCATTTTCTGTGGCTGACCAGGGAAGGGAGGGGTCCATACTGTAGCTGATGAAAAACAGGGCTTCAAGAATTCTCTGTAATCTTCCTGAATCACTGCAGACAGAATTTTGTCATCACTGTCTTTTAATTCTGCTTTGGCCTTTTTGCTACTGGTTTTGTCAATACTAATTTAGGGGATTTTTTAGCATTATATAATATACAATCCAAAGTATTGAAAAAAGTGGCAATGTAGCAGTGTTTTTGTGCATTTTTGCACTGCATGCAGCCCATGTCAGTGTCTCTGCTGGTTACCTTGGAAACTGTCATGGGGAGAAATGTGATTGGCTGCATCCTCCAATTGATTATTAAAGTCGTGGGTAGTTTCAAGTGCCAGACATCACATAGGTTGCACACGTAAGTAGCACCAAATGATTCACAATTTAAGATTCTTTTATTTTGAAGTAAACCACATGAAGCAGTACATCTGCAATGCCTTGGAAGTTTGACTAGAATGAGTAATGGATTGCAAATTTCCTCTTGGTAGAAACTACAGTGTTTTGGGGGATGTGCCTAGGTTTTTCTTTTTCTTCCTGGTTGTTTCTACTGTGGGACATGCACAGTATATCTGAGAGGAAGGAACAAAAAATACTCCAAACCCCCCTCACCCCCACCCCAACAAACCCAGAACCACATACTGGAACAATAAATAGTTTCTTAGATACAGTACAAAATACAATTTTTTATTATACATTGTCAGAGGAATAGAAGTTCACATCCCCTGAGCTGCTTATATGCTTCCATTTCTTGTCTTAAGAACTCATACCAGAATTGTCTAATAGCCTGTCCTGCTGCCATTGATGAGTTTATGAATAGTGATAGCCTGCAGAGTAATGCATTCAATATCTTGATTGTGTTTTAAGTACATTTTTTTCAGCAATGTAGTAATACATCTTTTCAACCAAAAATCTGTTGGTGACTAAGGGCTCCTTGTGTCAAATTTTCTGTTACTTTTGAAAAAAGCAACTTATATAGCATAAAGTAGTCATTGTCTTGTGAATATCTTTAGAAAGTCATGATTGATAATGACTATGCTTTGGTGTTGCCTTCAGTATCTGATCTTACTTGACCATCACTGCCTACAGAAATACCTGGTTTTAATGAAGAGTTGATATCACATTGCAAAGAGTTAATGGTCCAAATTACTTCTGCTTCTATGATTGTATTAGGAGTAAAGAATTGGGTTTAAAGTAAAACTGCTGTACCATTTAGAGACAGTTTAGTATCTTCTCTCGATTGGAAAGACAAGTGTCTGCTAGGGAAGGCAGAGTGGAGAAGGCAGAATTCTCCATGGAATGGAGAACGGAAACCCCCTCCCTCCAAATTATTATAATTTTGAAATTAAGGGGCTCTCAGGCGAAGATATGAGGTAGAAATAACAATTCTTTACTAGTATATATAACAAGGCAAACAAAACAACAACAACTATGGAATTAATAACAAACAGAACCAGGGATGACCCTGTGACAGCCGAGATGGGAAGGATGGAGGAGAGGCTTTGGGCAGTCGTTCCCTGCAGGACTCTGAAGAAGCACAAAGCTGGAACGGCAGGAATGGGCAAAGCGTCCCGGGCTGGTGGTGGGCGAGATGTGCCAGAGAACCTTGCGGCAGTAGTTGGAGCTGGGGGATGTCCCGGCAGGGCAGGGAGAGCCGGGCTCCACATTCCCGGGCTCCAGCAGGGCAGGGAGAGCCGGGCTCCGCATTCCCGGGCTCCAGCAGGGCAGGGAGAGCCGGGCTCTGCATTCCCGGGCTCCAACAGGGCAGGGAGAGCCGGGCTCTGCATTCCCGGGCTCCAGCAGGGCAGGGAGAGCCGGGCTCTGCATTCCCGGGAACAGGAGCAGGGCAGGAACAGGGGGCTCCACATTCCCGGGAACATGAGATGGGGATAGGTCCTTCAGGTGCCGGTGAATTCTCCCCACAGTAAGCGACAGCCTGGCCATCCTTCTCCGATGCCAAAGAGCCAGATCAAAAAGATCCGCAGCTGCCCCAGCTTCACCTGCTTCTAATCTCGCAGTGTCTCTGTCCCTCCGAGAGAAACTCCCAAAAACCAGAGCAGTTCCCCTCCCGGATGTCTCAAGCACCCAGCCATCAGTGCCTCTTAGCAACTCAATGGGGAAAAAATTCAGAAGTAACAAGGAAAGAAAAGGAAAGAAGACCCAACCCACAACATATCTTTATTTTTCAGCAACTCCTTTCTTAGTAGCATTTGCATCCTTGAATGACTCAGATATTCTCAGAATTGTAGACATTTTTCAATTCAGAAAACAATGTACGGCTACAGTATATCTTTACCTCTATGTTCAGCCCTGATAGCAGTGAACAGCAATAGAACAGCTGCCAAGGAGCTTTTTCAGTCTCCACCTTTGTAAGCTTTCAAGACCAGACTGGACAAACCCTGAGTGATCAGAGCGGATCTGGTTTTTAGCAGGAGATTGTGCTAAATCACTACAGAGGTAACTTCCAGCCTGATTTATCCTGTGCTATGAACCATCTCACTGAAAACTGTGTCTTATTTCCAGCTAAGGTTTATCTGACTGTAGCTTCTAGCCATTGGTTTCCATTACTCATCGTCCTATTGAGGAACTTGTTGGTACTTGATGCCCCTCTCATTTTAAGTGAATACTGAAATACAACAAGCAAACCAAATCCCAGCCTGTTTCAAGACCAACAGCTGGACAGACACTTGGTTTGTCTACCCTGTAAGTCATTTGCTCTATTCTGCCCTGGACACGACAAGACAAAATAAGTAAACTTTTATTAAAATGCATATATTGAAGCAGGGTGCAGATTCCCGTTATGGAGTTTTCAGTGGTGGCCACAGAAGTCTTCTCTTATTTCTTGTCTCAAGGTGGTCAAAAATAATCAAAGCAGATCT
Source organism: Cichladusa arquata (assembly GCA_026413545.1). Lineage (NCBI taxonomy): Eukaryota > Metazoa > Chordata > Aves > Passeriformes > Muscicapidae > Cichladusa > Cichladusa arquata. Next base: position 14,605,459 of record JAOTQP010000680.1, read on the forward strand.
CTGAATCAGAAATATTCTAATCAAATAATTTTCTGTGCAACTTTTTAAGCTATTATTTGCCGTGTGAAAAAATGAATCTGAAATAAATTCTGTCGTATTTCTCACAATTTTCTCACCAGCCCAGGTCAGACTTTAAGCATAGGCAGCCAGACACAGGGATCTCCAAGCTCAGCTCAGCTGCAGCTGCTATCACTCACTTTTAAAGCAGAAAGTCCTGGGAATTTAAGGGCTAACCCTCCAGAGCAATCAGGTGCCTTTTTCTGCATGGATGGAGTACAATACTGAATTCTGCTTTTTTGTGATGCCTCGCAACCACTAAGTTTATTACATGTACATGCTTACCTACATCATAAAGTTTGTAATCTTTTGAAAGAATAAAATCAAGCTTTTAGTCCAGACCAATTGCCTCTAAAATAATTTAGCTGGGAATTAAATATTTTTCTATAATTTGTCAAACAGTTACAGCAGCTTTTCTTTATGCTGCCAAGAACTGAAGTTGGGCATCTTGCCTGTGGTTACCTGATTTATCCCTTTTGGCATTTTTAGTCTGAACAGAACATTGCCTCTCTTCTAATCTGCTGGAGTTACTCCAGTTATCCTTGATTTATTAGAAGGTTAATACTAGCAACAGGAGATTGTCTGTGATTCCTTTCCTTTAGTACTCTGGGGGGGTTTTGTTCATGCTTTGTTGTTGTTGTTTGTATTTTTTTATAAAAAGCATTACTGGTTGTATGTTTTAAAACCGTATCTCTAATTATTATACTATGAATTATATAATTTGTTACTGTATTTATAGTGTGGCTATTTTTTCTCCTTTATAAAGGGTTTCTAATTTTAATTAAAATAAAAAACTTCCAAAATTTATTATTAATTAAAAATGACAGAATTTACTTAATCTTAGCAGTCTGACTTTCTGGGACAGGATCCTAAAATCAAACTGAGACAGAGTGGATTGAGATTATTATACTTCTAATTGAAACATGAAGAATAGAGCTTATTAAAAGCTTTTTTACCACTAATCCTAAAATCAAACTTGAAAACTAAGAATATACTTAAATATCTTAAGATTTGTTGGGCTAAGGATAGTATCCATACCGCATAACTTTTAATTTCTATTACATACTATCTCCTTCACTTTTTAAATTAATCTAATTTCCACCATCGCCTGATCACTGAAATGAAGTTGTCACTTTCTAGCACTATCATAAACTTGGAATTTTTAGTATTCTGGTCTTTAGCAACCTTTGAATTTTCAATCTTCATTTTCCTAAGGTTTTATTTTTGCCAACCAAAGCATTTTTATTTGGAGGGGAAGAGACCCTTCGTAAGCAATGAAGATGGGGAGCGCTATCTGTTTGTTCGTGGTGAAAGAAATTGGTCAGGATAGTCAGTAACTAAAAGACCAGCAAAGTCCAGAATAGGTTCAGTTGCAGTGCTTGAAAACATAGTAACGTTTTCCTACTCTGGCTGCATAAGATTGCTGGGCAATCTGCCATGAGGAAATTCTCCTGACGTGTTGCTGTGCCCATGCATTCTGCTTTGGTGTTCAAAAACTGTTTGGTGTTCTCTAGACCTTTTCAGGGATGAACCTTCCTGGCTTCCTTAGACCATGAAATATGCATTTACAACTAAAATTTTGAGGTTCTTGACCTTCTGAAACAAGTGATAAATTTCCATCTTCATCCTTATTTAAATGGATTTAAATTTTAAATTTAAAGGTATTTTAATTCTGGTGACCACCAGCAGCAATAATACCATTTATAGATGTGTTTGTTTCTCATCCAGAGCTTTTCCAATTTATCCTTCTTAACAGCTATGAAGATGGTGGTAGTTTTGGTTGCATGTCACATTGTAACCTAAGACAAGAACTGATGCCCCGTTGGTCAAGGCGGTGGCAGCAGTCCAGTTAAATGGTTGCTACAGTCGTGTTGGATCCAGTGGTGGTTACTGAGCTCTTGTCATCTGGGAATCCAGTGCTAGTGCTCTCATGGTGTTCCAAGCCCAGATTACACCCAGGTGAGAATGCTTGGTTCCTCCCCCCGGGGGAGCATCTCACCATGGGGTGATGTAATTTTATAAGCCATGCAGTGAGACTCGATGGCCCATGAGTGCACAGAGCTTCCCCTCCCATCATCGGGTATGAGTGATGGGGAGGATAAAGAACACTGTCCCACTTCTCTTAACAGCTTATGTAGATGGTAATAGAATAAGACATTTAACATCTCAGTTACTGTTATTACCTAATGCTTTATTGATGATTTTTTAGTCCTCTCTTCAGAAAGTTTGCATCATATATAAAGGTTTGGGTTGCTTCATTAAGTCTTTCTTTCTTTCTCAGGGAAACTTTATTCAGTATTATATAAATTCATATCATTAGCTTCCTATCAACCATCCAACTGTTTTCTTCATTATAAGAGCTATAAAATATTGTTTTATTTTCTCCTCCTGCTTAAGATCTACTCTTCCTCAAATTGAACAAATATCTACCTTTATTTGGTTTGCAGTATTGCCTTTATAACATTTCTTCTATATCACTAATTCTGTAAAGTCCTGATGCTGGTGCAGAATTCCTTAATGGAATCTCAAGGGCATGGAATGTTGCCTATTGATTTTTCCAATGGATAATTAGTGTTTAAAATCAGATTCTGACACAGAGAAGTACCATCAGGTGTCACCTGCCAGGAAAACTCAGCACTGCATTGAGGCAGCAACCGCTGCTGCCTGGTCTGGCCCCTGGACAGGCTCTAGATTTGCCTTCTCTGCTGCTTCTTACTCTCTTACTTCAGCTTTTCTCCTTACAAATTTGTTGCTGTTGTTCTCTGTTTCTAAGGTTCTGTGGTGCCCCCAGCTGTGTCCTGTTGTGCACAGGACTGGGAACACCTGAATTGAACTACAATCTACATTCTGTGCCAACTCATTTTGTAAAGATTTGTACAGGCTCTCAACTAATTCTGAAATTAATTAGATTTGGATGTGAGGAAGGTTTTTTTAACTTGCATGCCTAAATATAGTTTAAGCATTTTCCCTTTGTACCTTATCCATTCCTCAAAGATTTACTTGGGCATGTCAAGTGTTAAAAATTTGGGAGGTGCTGAAAGGCATGCCCCAGATAAAGAGCTGCTGTGTCAGGCAGCTCTGAAACAGCATCTTTGTGTACCAAGTGATCCACAGGGTATTGGGTGCTGCCTGTAGCAGCAAGTCCCTATGGCTGTGTGTGAAACAGGACTTAACATATGGACTTCTGAATATGCAGTTACACTGGAAATTGTCTCCTGTAGCACTTCACCAGTTAGCAAAAAAGAGCTGACTTAGCAGTAGTGGTACCTGGCAGGTTGTGCCTCACTTCAGTCATCATCTCTCCATTAAGAGAGCTGTAAAATTCTCAGCCTGATCATACTTGCATCAGTTCATACCTGCATCCTAGGAAACATCACTGTAATGAACTGGAAAATACAGAGCAGCTGTAACAGCTGCTGGTGAATATAAAACCCAATAACAACAAAAAAACACAAACCAAAACAAAAAAAACACCCTCAAGTGATTGTCTGTCAATGTTTGATTGTGTTTAGGCTGTTTACAGGCCTGTAGTTTCTGTGAAACTAAATGCTTTCCTGACTGGATTTATGTAAGAAAGGGCAGGGATGCTCCTTGTAGCCCATATTTGATGATAGACATTGTTAAAAATGCAAATATTATTTTTTTTCCAAGAGGAAAGAGGTAAATCCAAAGGCAAATGCTTTTCCTTGTCTATGAAGATGATGCCATGAAACATGATTTTATCTCCCTTTTACCTGAAATTAGGCAAGTTATGTCCTGTGTTATTTATACTAACTAGATTATATTCAGGTACTAAAATAGTTCAGAAGCTGCTTGCTACTCATTTAGTACCTTTCTATATTCCACTCTAAAACCTGTGTTCAGTTTATTGTGTTATACATACTGTTCTGGGCAGAGTATTCTATTTGCAGTATTAGAAAAATCTAGCTCTCTAAAAGTAGCTTTGTCTTTCATACTGTTTGGTCTCATTACTATTTTTCATAGTCCCAGGCAAGCAACATTGATCAGGCTGTTGTGTGGGGGATTTTTAGCTTGCTGTTGTTTTGTGTTTTGGTTTTTTTTTTTATTTCCATGAAAACACACATACTTGACTGCTAGCTTGATGTTCAAAAAATATTTGATTCAGATTGTGCAAGTACTTTTTGAATTTATTATTACAATCTATTAAAATAAATGCCAAAACTTGCTCACAGAATGGAGAAAGGATACCTGCCTCCCACTCTTTGCTTTCCAAAGGTATGCTCAGACTAGCAATAATCTACAGTGGCTTAAAAGTCATAAAACCACTTGTGCTGAAGTAATGTCATTAGGAATTTTAATTTTAAATTTCTAGCTCATGGTAATGAGCAGGCATTTTCTTGTAGAATGTAGGAAAGCTACATAATCCAAACTTCTCCAAGTTCTTACAGCTCTTCTGACTGAAGCTGGTCTGATGGTAGGTGCTGAGGTGTGGTTTGAGGATGTCTTTGGCTGACAGAAATTCAGAAATTCAGGAATTCCTTCAGTCCACAGATGCATTTTCAATGAAAGATGCCATCCGCAGATGATGTGTCAGAGCTTGGTCCCTTTGTGCCCTTTTCATAAAGAGACTATGTATAAGGGAGGGAGAGCAAGGCTGACTTTTTGCTGGGATCAACCTAAACTCATGGAATTCAAAGCCAGTACTTCAGAATGTGATGAAGTTTGGGGTTTTAGTATGTATGTTGTTTTGGAAATGATTGTCATTTTGCAGTGTTGAAGATTAATTAATGTCTTCTCTGAGCTGAATCCAACATTAGACTAATTTGAAATTTTAGATTATCACTACTATTCAATCTGTTAATTCTCCTAAGCATTGGATAGTCTTTGTTACTAAAAAAAAAAAAAGTGTGAAGGTCTAATTAAAGATGGATTTTTTAATTTTTTTTTTTTTTTGGTCTAGTGCATAATAAGAAACTATTAGCAGATTTAACCTTGCAGGCTGGAGATTAGGCCTGATGTCCTGCATTGAATATTCACAAGCAATTTTCAAATACATTTTATTTGTGATAGGCTCAAATCCAAAAGTTAAATTATGAACTTGGAGGAAATCCTGAGCATACAACACATAACAGTTAACATACTTTCTTAATATGTGACATCTTTGTACACATCTTTATTTGTGGGAAATGTTGAAATACTATCAAATTATTTGACCAACCCCCACTCCTCCAATTTAAAATCAAAGTTGTCAGTTGAGACAGCTGTACTGCTCCTTCTGTGGCAGCACAAGGATGATAATGTGTAAATGAGACACTGCTTCTCTGGGCAGTTCCATCAGCAATCATAAGATGCTTCCCACTTTGGATTGTTTTTCCAGTGCCTTAAATGCCTTAACAAGGCAGATTACCTAATGTAATAGTTCTACTTTAAGGGCAGGAGAAGAAACAGAGAGATAAAAATAGGTATGCAGATGGAAACTGTTTCACTTTTCCATATGCTAATAGCAAACTACTAGGCCGCTTAATCATCCCTCTCATTAGCGGCTGCATTTTCAAAATGGTCTCAAAAAGATCTTTAAATGTGAATAGCCAGAGAAATATGTGCATAGATAAAACTGAACAAAAATTTGAAAAAGAAAAAATTAGATACCAAGTGCTAGTGTTGTCACAGAATAACTGGAATGCAATTTTGAGTGTGCAAAAAGTTTGCAATTTCTTTATCTAAAAAATTACTTTAAATACCAATCTCTTTGAATAGTGTAATGAGAAATATTTTACATTATTTCCTTTTGTTGAAGGTGGATACATTCTTAAAATCCTTGAATAAGAATTTTTGTTGCTTTGGAAATTTTGGGTATGAAGAACAGACCAGTTTTAAGACCAGGGACTCACTGTGCCAAGGACAGTGAGGTAAAACACAATGATTATAGGTGGAAACTTCATGGAAGCAGTGTAGTATTCAGCAGATTTATTTATAGATGCACAATAAAAGCCTCAGATTCAAATGTTCAATTGTGTATTTTTCTGAGGAACAGAAAGCTACTCCTCAAACATGGAAAAAGAAAAGTCAGTCTCCAGCAATGCCCTATATTGCTGATGCTATCAGTGGCCACTGAATATTTTGTTATGGTGTGTTATTTTAGAACTAAGGCCTTGTTTGTTAAGAATTTAAGTCAAGATAAATAAAATGTGTTGCACATAATGTGATTTGTTATGAATATAAAATAAGACAGCTCCATTTCTCTGAGATTTTTATGACACGGTTGAATTTCTCAAAATTGACATGATTAATTTCTAAGAGTTAGGATATTATGGCAGGAGTCACTGTCAAGTTGTAACCAAAATCCTCCTTACACTCCCTTTACCATAATATTTACTTTGCAAAAAGAATTATATTGAGCCTTCTAAACACTAAAATCTACTTAACATAGATCCCATCTTTTCTACATTGTATGTGATAGGTTTTGATGGATTATCTGGAGCACAGTAGAAATAAATCATATCTACCCAGTGAATACTCACTATGTCCCTGATTTATCTTATTTGCAGATGGACTTTTTCTGCATGTATTTTTGAAACAGCCATTTCTAAAAAGGTTCTGTATTAAGAATTAATTGTTTGGTATTGAAAAAAAAAAAAAAAACAAACTATTACATCATATATTTTGTGTTCTTACAAGTGTATCTATTTCCAAGCCTGTTTCTTGAATAACATTGAAAAGTTATATACATTTTAATTATTATTTCTGCCCATTAGACTCAATTTTTTAAAATTTGCTAGTTAATAGAACTGGTTTTAAAACTACTTTCCAGTACAATTCGTAATTAGGATGTCAGTGACTGCAAAAGTTTAGATAAAACAGAACAAAATATTCTGGTATTCATGGCTGGGCAAAGGGATGCTATCCACTAGAACATTTTATTAGCCCCAAATCCAGCCAGTTCTCAGGAAAACCACAGGCTGTGTGGTTAGAAATTCAGGTTCCTGAGTTGCTGGGAAAAGGATTCCTACTAATTTTAAGTTTAGGAAGCAAACAAACAACACACAAGCTGAAATTCGTGTTTTTAAAGCCCACAGTAAAGATACATAGAACTTGTAGATGTGCAACTATTTTAAATAATTTTAAGAAAGCTGTTCAAAGTACTGAAACAGATCACTGGTTTCCGATCAACTGCTACCTCTCCAGTTCCAAAGAGTTTCTAAAAGTGATTGCTAATCTTTCAACTCTTGCATTTCTAATCTCAGTTACCACTGGTAGATGCTCTATTCCTCCTTGTTCATCTTTATTCTTTTTTTTTATAACATATATGCATACACACCTTGAAATTTATTAATAGATCCTGAATTTTATATAAACCACTTAACTCTTCTTCCATTATCCTTTATATTCCCATCTCCACTTAATTAGTGGTTCCTTATTCTATAACTATTTGGAAGCCCTTTAAAAGTCTCTTTTTAAGAATAAAGTTTCTTACTCAATTTGTTGTGCAACTTTATGGAACAGCACTGAAAATTAACACCATAAATGCAAATTTTAGTATATTTTATTTAAAATCTGTGTTTTACCAGCAGCTTATTATTTGAAAACCTTACCCTTCCTCTAGCATTTTCTTCTTGAAAATTCACTGGTTTCCTTTATCCACATTTAGGCTAGTCTCAAAAAAGTTTATGGTTTCCCTGTATCTTTCATGCTTTCTTTATATTTATAATAACTCTTGTCTGTACTATCTCAACCAAATAAATACACCTGATATGTTTTGTGCAGCATGGAGTCTCTCAAGATTTTCAAGCTCTGTTTTTCAGGACCTTGTTGAGACCATAATTTGGAAAGAGTAGATTGTTGCAGATTTTCAGGAAGTATTTACCTGTTGCCAGAATTCACTGATCACTTTCATAAGATGGTTTCTCTCTGGGTGGCTGGTTTGGTGACTTGGCAGGTTTGCTGGTTGGTTTTTTTTAATTTTTATTTTTTTATAAGGGAAAACCTGTTCTTTAGGAATTGTATGTTTTAAATGTATCCGAATCAATCTGCCAAGAATCAGCAAGTTGCCTTGTGAGTGTAGTGACACAGAGGAACATATTTAGAAGCATATGGTAGAGAAAGCAGGGTGTGCTGCACCCTGGGAGATCTCTTCCTATTTTCCTGCAGTACTTCACTGCACATGCACATGCATGTGGGGCTCTCTTGAATGTGTATTAATTGAATAAGAGAAAATTTCCTAATGATGAATTCTATGCTCATTTAGTTTCTTTTTTGTTTACAAAAATAACACCCTTGAACAGTCAGTATACAGTAATTGCTGGTTTCCTGCAAGAGAATTAAATAGCATGCTTTTGTTATTCATTATGTAGTTATTTTGTGTATAACATATAACTTCCAGCTGAAGTAAAGCAAAGAAAAAGCCAGAAGACATGATATAGGTATATGTTCTCTCCATATACATAAATAGAGAAGATATAATTAAGACATTACATAACATGGAATAAATGTGTATGTTCATCACCAATTGCCTGGTGTCTTGTTTACAAGCACACTGGCACCTGCACACAAGGGCAAAATGCATCTTTTTGCAGGGTCTTCTCTAGTGCAGTTACAAGAGCAAATGAACTGTTTAGGCTGGTGTGTGTTTCAAGTGCCAGCAGTATCTGCAGCACTGAAGGGCTGAGCGTGGCCTGCAAGTGCTTTTTGAGGACCCTGACTAATTAGTGCATGCTGAGCTTCATGCTGCTAGAGCTGAGCTCCTGATACCCAGGCTAACTATAATTCCACAAGAAGCCCCTCCAAGGATACAGTAGTGGAGATGTGTACTTTGCAAGGTACAAAATTCAGAGGCAATGCACTACTTCAGTCTTCTTATTATACCCACAACTTGCAGACTTTTTGATATCTGCATCTTTGGGAATGCCTCAAAAGCTGCTTTTTACTTCAGCACTGTATATGGGTTTCTCATATTCACTTATGTCTAAAGAACAAAGTAAAATCATTGTCTCACTGAAAGATCTCTAGGGGTACTGACATCCCACATGCATTCTGCTAAGCTTCCAAAGTTTGGTTTTTACTGTATTTAGTTCTTATTTTTGGTAATCTTATTGGAATTATAGCCTCCTAGGCAGCCATTGTTAGGAATCTTACTTGCTGCTGTAATCTGTGTTTCATTGATAAAAAGTGTCTTGAAGTCCAACTTTATATTTAAACTACTTTCTACTTAAACCTACTCTGTTCATTGCATTTTTGTTGATTTGGTATACCAGAGTTTTCAGAGCTTTCCCCTGACTGCCTAACAGCATGGTGTCCAGGCTGTTTCCTATGGATTTTAGTTTTCTATTTTTTTTTACTTCATTGTCTTTCAAACTGCTGTAGCCTGCTCATTTAAAAAGAATTTGGCTCCTGAATTCCAGTGTTGCAAAGTACCACTTAGTTTGGTTACACAAAACATGTCAAATTTTATTGTTTTAAGTTTTTTTCTCTAGCAGGTCAGTCATGTTTACTTACAGGAATTATTTCAGAAAGTTACTTAAGGCAAAGTCAAGAATAGCCTTTTATCTTCTATGCTTGAGACCAAGCTCTTGCAACATGCAATTGTTTATTGCTTTCAAAGTTGCTTTCCAATTTGTGCTGTGATATATTTGGTAGTTGTCCTAACAAACTTTGTTAGAAGTTGTTCTAATTTCTGTGACAACCAGCAAACACTCTCAACTGTACAAGTATTCTCCATTTGGATCATGTTGTAGTGTAGTATGGACATACCCAGATTCTGACATAAGACTGACATATACAGTATTGTTTCCTTAGAAACCACTCTAAATTGGCCCAAGGAAGATCATCTTATCCTAAGAGTTCTCTCTCATGTGCACAGAACCAGAAATTTCATGGATCAGTCCAGTGCCCATCTAGTGAAGGAAAGAAAGGCAGCATTGTTGGGGTGGGGAGCACAGACAGTTGCACTTCTCCTGTCACATTGATACTGAACCATATTCAGACAATAGAACTTGGTCTGACCTCCAAAATATTGCACTGCTGGATTGTGTGCATATAGGCATTAACAGAGGCATTGCCATCAGAGCAATGCAAAGAAGTGCTGAGGGTAACATTAATAAACAACCTTTGACTTGTAATTTCTATTTTTCTTTTCAGAATTCATGGTATACACCTGTCTAATTTTTTTAAACAATATGAACTCACTATGTATTCCCATATGTTTACATGAACCTTGATTTTCTTCAGGAACTTGTTTATGTATTTGTGTCTTTTGTTGTTGGCTAAAAATATTTATCTTGTCATGTTTTTGAAATGCAAACTTTGTTCTAAACCCTTAGAAGCGCACCAAAATCTTCTCATGTTCTCAGATGTTGTTACTTATTTATTTCTTGTACTAATGCAAGTATTTCAAAAGGATTTATTATACTGCTCTGATAAAAGCTTTAGGAATGAGAATTGGAAAATCCTTTTCTTGAAAGAAAGGGTTAATAGTGAGGATATTCTAACCCATGACACTGCAGTGCTTGCATTACATGCAAGAAAGAAGTTTGTTGTTGCAAATAAATTTATTATAATACTGTTTGAAGGAGAAGGAAATGGAGGGTAGTTGTTTAATTTTTTTTCCTTAAAACCAAGTTTGAATGAAGGAATGGTGAAAGAATAATTTTGATTGTAGAGGGAGTATAAATTAAAATCGTAACAAACCTTTACAGTGTAATGACCTTTAGAAAAAAAAAAAAAGGCAATTCTTGCAAAATTATTTGTAGCAGTAATTGCCAAATCTCCTGTGTATACAGCATGTTTCCCTGTGGACTCACAGCATCACCAGAAAACTAATATGTTAAAAAAAAAAATTGCAAATGAATGACAGCAACATCCATCAGCCTTGCCCTGAAAAGAGAACTGTCAGCCATAGTCCCACCAGAAAGTTGTGACAGTGTCAGCTGGATCTCTGACTTAGTGTAAAACCTTATAATAGGGACTAGTACTTGGAAGAAGATAGTCAAACTCAAAACAGAACAAATTTAAACTGGACTTAACATTTAAGAAACTAGAGGAGAAGGTGTTTAACTCATAAGTTCTTAACATTCTCAAGTGACTCTTGATGCTTTATGGTGATGTAAATTATCTGTATTTATAAAGTATAACTGGAGCAATGAAAAGGTAGTTGAAAGACAGGTCCAGTTTCTTTTGAGCTTGAACTCTGAAGTGGAATGAATATGGAGATAATTCATGTATAGTGTTAGGATTATCAAGATCTGCTGTGGAAGTTACATAAGGCATACTTAATTGTTCATAGTGAGCTAAACAGATGTGTGTCACCAAAATTAAGGTAAACATATAAATAAAGTGTCACAATTATTTTACTCTGCAGAGAAGAGTAAACTCTTACTTAACTCTATTTTTAGATTGTTTTTTGGGTGGGTGGTGTGTGGATTTGAGATTTTTTTGGTAATGCTGTAAAACCTGTAGAGTTGCTCCTGATTTGCACTGGCAAGAAAGGACCAAAGTTGCCATGGTAAGAGATAAAATGCAAAGCAGTTCTTTGAATTTGCTGTGTAACAATATCAAGTATGGGTATTACTCAGCTGCTTTTGCCACATAATGAGAATAAATTTACAAAGTTAATACCTTGATTACTATGATGACCCAGAGCTGCTGTTCTGCTTCCAGGGACAAACTTGTTCTGACTGGTTCATTCACAGCTCTTCTAAGTGGCTCTGAAGACACTTTTGTCATCCTGTTTAAGATTTCACTGAACTGCCCATGTCTGGCAAAGTGATCAATAGGAGCTGTTGGAGTGGCCTTATGATTGGCTGTATGGAATCAATACAAAACATCCCCAGGCGTTAGGGGAGAGGTCACATAAAACAAATTCATCAATACTTCACACCCTCTCTGAGCTCCCCTCTGCTTGAGGATTGAGCATAGCTGTGCCTTTGACCTCTCTAATAAGGCTTCTAGTTTGAAAGACTAAGGACCTTAGAGGATCTAAGACATTTTCTAGTTTGAATGCAAAGTGGTAAATACTGACAGTATTCCTAGAGGTTTTTTTAATCTTGAAAAGGATTATTCCACAGTAAGTTTTGTGATTGGCTTGAGTGTTTGTTTTTTTTTTTCCTGTCCTGGCATTCTGAATTTTCCAGGATTATCATAATGTCTTCTAGGCCTGAGTTGCAACACAAGTGCCTTGCCATCTTCACTGGCCCTCAGCCCATCTCCATGCTATACCCTTTAGGCAACAATACTCTTTCTGTAGAGGATAATGCAGCTCTTTAAAAACACTCTCAACTCAGCAAAAGTGATTTATTCAGACTTGGCAATTGCTGCTGAACAGAAACATCTCTCAGTGAAATTTCTACCTTTTAGCATCTAGAAACAGAGGCAGATTCCAGGTAATGCAAGTATTGATTCCATGAAACACTTGGTCTGCATGCTCCTAGCTAGAAAGGATTAGTTAGGGGCAAAATGTGCCACAGAACATGAATGTATGCTTCCTGCAGCACTGGGGGACATCTCCTCACTAGGGTTGGGGTTTCAGGGTAGCAGGTAAAGAACAGGACACAAGCACACTTGGGATGGCCATGCAAGAAAGTGGAGGACAGTGAAAAGCACTGTGTTTTCTCTGTTCTCAAGGAAGGCTTGAATTAACAACACTCTACATTTGATGAAAGCAGTTTCATCTCCCTTTCTAGAACACCAATAAAAGGATGACTGTAATAAGTTTTACAGTCAGATACAAACTTCTGTACTCCAGTTCTTTCTTAAAAAATTATGCCTGAAATGTAGTTTTATTACTGTTTAAATCCACAATAGTAATGGTACTTCTCTTTAAATTCTTTCTATTGAATTGTCCCCGTTGTCCCCTCACCTGGTCAAAGTGGTGGCAATAATGAGAAGTTTTCTGAAAAAGTGAAGTCCTTCCAGCTGAAGAAAAATCCAGCCAAAACTATTTTAATCTTAAAACTTGCACACAGTTATGCCAGATCCAAGACTGATATTCAAAGCTGAATGGCTTTAAAAAGAAAACTTTTGTCTTCTTTTTATCAAAAGCTTCTAACCCAACAGTTTTAGAACCCTCAGATATTTTTATAGGAGTATTTCAGAATACAAAAAATTTAGGAAACCAAGAAAGCTTAGAAAGGAAGACCAAAATTGATGCAGAAAAATGCCTCTCCAATTATTTAAAAACAGGTTTCTGCAATCTGCTTTCAGGGCTGAATCCTACACAAACATCATGAAGGAGATTTAGACACAGAGTGACATAATCTTGGTGCACATTTTTTGCTGTCTTTTGAGTGTTTTACTATCCTTACCCTATGCAATCACTCATTCTGCCTTGCCCTGCCTTCCTATCAAAGGATGTGGATGCTGCAGATATTTCTCAGCTAAGTGCCAATGTAACTAAAATCAAGGAATTTAAAAATTGCTGTCTATATGGCTGTTAAACTAATTTATTCCATCACCTTGAAGGAAATAGAATAGCTTTTTGTGGTGATTTCATGATTTGATAAGAGGACTTCAGTTCTCAACCCATTGTAATTCTAGGTGCCTGACAATTTCTATTTTGTTCCAGTCCCCACTGAGTTGCTTCCAGCTGTTTGCAATAAAAGCACTTGGGGATGTTTTGCACAACCTTTTACTTGCCTTTTTTTTTAATCTGTAATTCAATTTAACATTAAAATACTTTCTTCAATATACATTTAAGTTATGCTGATCTCAAACTACACAAAAGATTTTTGTTAGCAGGTCTTTTACTCATAAAAAACAGCCTGGGTCAAGAACTGGGGTAAGTTCTTACCTGTAGTGTCTTTAACCCTGTGGAGATGCATGTAGTGAGTTACAGAATGAAAAAATATATGCTCCAGCATCTAAAGTCCTACAGAATTACACAAAGCAAGAAGAGATTCTTATTTGCCCCTCCCATTTGCTCTTCTCTTACAGGTAAGTGACAGTCACACTTGTATCAAGTGTTACTTGTTCCCTGGGCAACTTATTGCACTAATTTTCTGTACAATACTGAGAAATTAATATTTTTAAGGGCCAAGAGCAATATAACTGGAAGGTCTTACATAATTGTTTTTGTCAATAAATTTACCAGTTTAGGTTCTTTTAGATAGTCTGTAGTTGAAGTTGATGTGAATCCCAGAAAACTGGCTATGAAAAAGTAATTCCATTGCTCATGAAAAGCAGAATCAAGACACTTGCATAAGTTTTTTTTTTCTATGTATGTGCTGTTACAGGTATCTTTATGCTGACATGCTGATTGCTAATGGAATGGTGTATGGTGCATGGACTGTGACATGCTAGATCTGAAGACCTACAATGAAAGTAAAGACACCAAGATAAAGTATATTGAAACCTTGTTAGGAAATTTCTACAATGGTTGACTATATTTTAATGTCTTTCACAAGAATTTATAGATTTACAGGATTTGAAAATTGAAATAATGCATCAAAATAGTTTATTATTAATATTCTTCTATTAATTAGAGAATTTTATGTTATCTGATACATGGAAACAACTTTCACCTCTATATTTCTGATACTGCTGCATCAGATCTAAATGCTAAAAGATTCAGGAAACATCACTTGGACAGAACACAACACCCTGCTGAGGTGCGGTGAAAAGAATATTTTTTTTTTAAGTGGGATTTTGCTCTTGTTAATCACAGTATTTGTGATACAAGGCTACTCTTCTATCATCAATCAGCATCTCTTCTATTTCTACTGACTTGAGTGACTGGATCTCTTGAGAACCTATCTTGAAACTCTTACTCCATCTGAGAGTTTATTTTGCATAATGAACACATCTACAGCAACCCATTTGAAATCCTTTTAGAGTTCTTAGTACATGGCCTGGGATATTAGTTTTGGTGACAGGAAAATAATGCTGTAGTCAAGGGTTGACAAGAGGAACAAGTATGATGTTACTTTATTGCCCATTTCTTGCATAGTATCACATGCTGCTCAGCAAGGACTGTGGGCCATTCTTTAAGAGTATTTCAGTTTTGAGGGTTACTTTTTTTTCTATCTTGAAAGCTAAGAATCAAAATACTCTGCAATTGGCATTTAAAATAGGACTGTCTTTGCTGGCTTCTCTGTGAGATGACAGTACTTGTAATCTAATTGAGATATTTTTAGAACCAGAAGTACCATATCCAGCTGGGAACCAGGTTGTTTGCCCATTGTAAGACACCCAAAATCTTTGCAATGCTTGGACATGTCACATGAACAGTTCTGCATTTTGCCAATACTGGTGTTCACATCAGTTATTTCCTATACTTTTCAATCAAATACACAGGCACTAGAGAGAAAAAGAGGGAAACAATTTCTTTGAAAAATTGCTTAAAATAAATAGGAGATTTTTAAGGTGATAAGAAATGTTAACTGGCAGAGACAGACCACAACCCTGTGGTTAGAGAAAAAGTGCTATTATCAAAAGCGTATAGCAAAGCATAAACACATTTGTAAAAGGAAAAGTGTTGTATGACTTTATACACTGTCAATACATAATGATGAAACCCTTACCCCATAGGCTTGTCTCAGCACAAAAGAGCCTGCAGTGTTGGTAAGACAATGCTACTGCTACATTTAGACAGCGGTGTATTTACAGCTAGCAAAAATAATGAGTTATGCAGATCAACCCAAACATGGCTCAATAGAATCTTTAAATTTCCAAAACCCAAGGACATACATTAATTTTCCACACATAATGCACCATGATATCCACACATATTGAATTTGTTTGAGATATATGCAATTCCTTTTTGCTAGGATAGCCAGACTGATAGCAGGTTTCACTACACATGGCACAGAGCTACTCTGGGCCTGGAACAAGTGTTCTCTGACAGTGCATACACTAGATCAGAGATATTTTGGCATTGCTTGAATTCTTCTTAATATGTAAATCAAAAATTTCTGTCAGTCCAGCACCAAATATTACCAGCCTTCAGCATCAGGTTCATGTTTCTATCTGGTCATATTCAGATGTGGCAAATGACACATTTCTGTGGGGTAATGGCAATTAATAGCAGAGACTCAGAAACAGCTCAGGAGTGTCAGATGTGGTCCCAAGTTAGCACTTGCAGGTGAATTCCACAGTGCAGGATTGAAGTGTTTTATCTTGAGACTTCCCGGTCCTATCATACGATTGCAGAAAGCCAAAAAAGAAGTGCCTGTTATACATTTCAAGTCAAATGATTCACTGCACAGCATATCCACCATCTTCTTTTCAGGACTATATTTCAAGAGGTTTGGCAGTGAAACAGCCTGGCTGTGTGAGAACAGAAACCTCCGCTGGTGAACAGGGAGAGTGGCTCTATAAAATCAGCACGGAATGAAAAGCTGAAAAATAGGGTGGGGGCCGTAGGTGTTTTGATTTAAAAAATGCTTAAACGTTCTTTAACTTAGTTGTTTGGGGTTTTTTCTATTGAATACATAAATGAGAAATTTATCACCCACACAATCTTTTCTGTTTCAGCGGGGAAAGTGTGTTTTCTCACTTTGTGCCATTCCAATCGTTACAAATGGGAAAAGGTGGTGAAAACGTCTTGACGAATTGCCCCCAGGCCCCCCAAAGGATGGCTATTTTGTTTCTGGAAGGAAAAACCGGGCAGCTACTTACTGGAGCTCAAAGGCAGAGCGCGGCGGCCGCAGGCGCCGGCAGCGCGGGGAGAGGGGCGCGATTCGAGTCCCGCGGGGAGCGGTGCCGGGGCGGCCGCAGCCGGGACGGGGGGACGGGGGTGCCCCGGCCCCGCTCCAGCGGCAGGTGGATGCTGCGGGGCTCCCCCGCTCCCGAGGGCGCCGGCAAAGTAGCTGTCGGTCTGTATTAAATGGCTGCCTGCTTTTCGGGGCTGCTGGCTGCTTCACGGTTTGGCTATTTTTTTTTTTATTTTTTTTTTTTAGCAGATCTGCCGTATCTCTGGGGCAGCTCCCCCACTCTCCACGCCGCCGCTTCTCTAGGTGAGGCTCCATCCCACCGCCTCCCACCGCAGCCCTTCCTCCCCTCGCCCTTCCCGGGGAGCCGCCGCCGCCTCTCCCGCCTCGCCCCGTTCCCGGCTCTCCTGCTGCCAGGCCAGGGTGCGCCCGGGTGCGGGCTGGGGCCGGGCGGCCGTGCGGGGCGAACCGCGGCTTTCCCGGGGAGCAGGAGGCGGCGGGGCAGGGCAGGGCAGGGCAGGGCAGGGCAGGTGCTCCGGAGCGCCCCAGCCCCCGCCGGGGAGCGCGCCGTGCCGCGGAGCGAGAGGCTCTGCAGCCCGCCTCGGTATCTGTGCAACACCTTCACCCTTGTGCCCCCGCCACCAC
>JAOTQP010000680.1:14622767-14637292 GCA_026413545.1 Cichladusa arquata
TCTTTTTTTTTTTTTTTCCCCGCTCCTCCACGCTCCGGCAGTGAGTTAAATATTTCTTTTGTTAATTGACGCCCAAAGTGTTCCCAATCCCTTCCCTGCGCCGCCCGGGCCGACCGAGGACGTGTGCACGCCCAGATCCGCTCGGTGAAGCAGCACAGATCCGCGGGGCCGAGCGGGTATGTGCGTGAGGAGGAGGTGGTGTAAAGGGAGCGACGGGCACAAAGCAGATTGGAGAGGAATAATTTAACTCCGGTGTTTGTTGTTTTTCAGGGATTGGTTTTTTTCCTTTTTCTCTCTCTCCTATCTTTTTTTTATGCTCAGGATTTAAATGTCACTCAAAGCATCCTCAGACCAGCTTTCCGCTCGTCTTCGGTTTCTTCCGAGGCATTAATTGGATCACACGCTGCATTTGAGGAGCTTGGGTGTTTTACCCACTAAGGTAAGTGGGCTTATGCACCTACATCAGGTCTGGATGGTCACTGAAAGCCTTTCAGGGTGGTGTTTTTCTTCCCCTTGGCCCCCCCTCCCCAGCTCCGTGGCTGGTTTCGTTCTACCTGGAGAGCTCCCTTCCCTGGGTTAGCCATCGGTCGATGTAGGGAAAATGCGCCGGGGGGAGCAGGGTCGCGGGAGCGCCGCGCCCGCCCCCAAGGCACCCGCCAGTGACCCGTGGGAGCCGGCGGTCGCAGCGATCCCCTCAGTTCCCGGTGCCTCTGCTCCTGGAATAGCGCCTGGCATCACAGTAAGGAGAGAAACAGCCTAATCCCTTTTTACAAGAAACTATTCGTCATCACTTTTTTTTTTCCTCCGTGAGAAATATTGTAGGCGCTCATCTTCCCTCCTCCCCCACCGCCCGCCCCCGTTGCCAGCGCCGGCTCCTTTGCCCGCACCTCTCCTCGATTCAGGCGGTTCCTTCCAGGGACTAAAAAGTTAAGCTGCCCCCTCTCTCCCCCCACCTGCCCCCATACGTACGCAGTGCATTCTCCTTTTTAACTATTCTCCCTGTGCCTAATCGAAGTCCGTCCAGCCCCCCCAGCGCTTAAACTAGGTTGCAAAGCCGCTGTACCCTGCAACACCTAAAACTTCTCCTTTTGCTGTGATTTATACTCCATAATAACAAAAAGCACAACAAAAATATACTGGATCCTCCTGTGGATTACTTTTTAATTTTTTTTAAAATAATGCATTTCCTTCTTCCCCTTTAATTTTTTTTTCAAGGAAATTTGCTCCATCTCCAGCAGCAACCACTGCTCCTTTTGATGTTGTGGTACGCCGTGCGCATGCGCTTCACATTAGAATTACTGCACTGGCCAGAATAAGTTGGATCTCTTCTTCTCTTCACTGAAACCTTAAATCATATCAAAAGCTAAAGGGATGCTGAGAGTCCGGAAAAAGGGTTACTTTGGGATTTGGTCATTCCCTTTAATAATAGCTGCGGTGTGTGCACAGAGGTAAGTGATGAAGGTATCTCTTTTCCTTTACTTTGAATTGCAGTGCATGCTGCTGCTGAGACGAATGTAAAGCTGGGGGTTGAGAATTCAGAAATAATACAGTATTATTCTTTCTTTTTTCTTTAGTGTCAATGACCCTAGTAATATGTCACTGGTGAAAGAGACTGTGGATAGACTGCTGAAGGGCTATGATATTCGCTTGAGACCAGATTTTGGAGGTAATTTGACTGTTTTTGCATAAGAGAGGTTGCATATCCGGGCTGGGTGCGTTGTGTGTGGGGGCGGTTTCAAACGTCTTGTGGGTGCTGTTGCTTTGGGGTGTGTGTGTGTGTTGCCATTTCCTGTAGCTGATCCAAAGTAAGCCCATTGTTTCTCGATTTTCTTAGTACAGGATGCTCTTAATGGAATGACTTAAATTCTTGTATATTCGTAATCGGTCCCTCATTGTGTTGTGCGTGATGATACTTTACTCACCTGTAATTAAACCTTTGCTTAACTGGTTTTATCGAGATGCAAACCTCTCTTAAGTTCACCCAACGTTTGCTCCTTTCAGCCTAATGTGCTTGTGATCACAGTTACTATTTTCGAGTACAAGATGTGCTGTTAACTGCTACAGAAATGTCATTTAACCCCCTGCGTGCTCCCACTTCGAACTAGTTTGTTTATTTCGGACGTGTTCGCTGTGGGTGGCCCTTTTGTCGTCCCCCATCCCCATCCCTCCCCCGGGCTCGGTGCTCGCCGTCCCCGGGGCTGAGCGTGTCGAGGGGGGTGGCGGAGGCCGGAGCGGGGCTCCGAGGGGCGCGGAGGGGCGCGGAGGGGCGCGGAGGGGCTCTCAAGGGCTCGGAGCGGCTCCGAGGGGCTCTGAGGAGCTCGGAGGGGCTCGGAGCGGCTCTCAGGGGCTCCGAGGGGCTCTGAGGGTCGCGGAGCAGGGCGCACCGATGCCGGCACGTGTGTGGTGTTACATAAAGCACCACCACGGACGGCGGCCTGGGTAACGAAAGGTCCCGCGTGTTGGGGAGGAAGAGGTGGGGGGGAAACACTTCGTGCCTCCCTCCTGAATTTCTGGTTATGTTGAAACGTCGTTTCGTGTGTTCGCCCTGCTAACTCTGGTAAGAACGAGTTAAGTTCTGAGAGATCACATTGCGGACCATCTTGTCGGTTTGCAGGTCCCCCAGTGGCTGTTGGCATGAACATAGACATTGCCAGTATAGATATGGTCTCGGAAGTCAATATGGTGAGTACTTAGGGTTTGGGGCTGCTTGCTCTGGGGGGGTGGCCGTCGCTTCCCCCGCCTCTGCCAAGGCGGAGCGGTGCCCGCAGACGTGCGGGGACCCGGCGCGGCGTCTCGCCCCGGGGGTTCGGCGGAGTGTCGGGGGCGGCCGGGTTCCTTGGGCAGCAGTGGCTCCGGGGCGGGGAGCGGCGGGCCGGGCCGGGGCTGCGCGGGGAGCGGCGGGCCGGGCCGGGCCGGGCCGTGCTGCGGCAGCTCGGGGCCGCTGCCGCCCGCCCGCCCTCACGGCCTTGCCGCGAGCAACGGCGCCCCCTGCCGGCCCCGCGCGCGCACCGCGCCCGCCGCCCCGCTGCGCTCCTCTCCCGATGCCGTTCTTTGGGCCTTGTTAAAACAAAAAAAAGACCCAACAAAATCAATAATTGCCGTTGTCTCTTAGTAGTACATCCTCGATTAAAAACAAAAAAAGAGGTTTTTACTTCTGTGTGTGTTCAAAAGTTACCTTTTTTTTTTCTTTTTTTTTTTTTCCTGGTCTAACATTGTTTTGGATGGTGATGAGAGTCGATGATTTTAGAAGTTTAATTTTTCCAAGATGTTTGTCTCTCTTACCTGAATACTTGGAACTGACTGTGCTCAAATACTGAACTTGTTCAGAATGTAGTGATTTCACACTTTCTGTGTCTCAGTTTCAATCACCTGGCAGACTAATGAGGGGTGGAGAAAATTGGACAAGTCTGATTCATACTTTAGAAGAAGCTATTCTCGACTTAGATGAAACTTTACTAACGTTCACTTTTATTATTTGGAAATGTTTGGGGTCAAGTTTTGAAGTTTTTATCTCAATTTGCATGTTGATTGGTTAAGGACACTGAATTTGCCCTAATACTCATAGAGGTTTATAATGAGCAACAAAAGACACCGAAATAGAGTAGCACAGGATACAAAAGTGATGCAAAATAAATGTGATTTTGTCAAGTATTTGTGAATGGAAGTTTGTTGTTTGAAGCAAACTTTCCATTATTCTTGAAGAGGTTTCAAGCAAATGTCTTTCTAAATACAAATGTGATTTTACAGTTGTTGCTGTAGCTCTAATCATGCATTTGAAAATAACACCTGGAAAGTTACCAGTTGTTTTAATATCATTGCACTACTGAAATATTTACATCCTCAGTATCATGCTTGGGTTCTCAGAGATGTTGCACTGAAAGAATTGACAAACATTCGTTCTCAAACTGAATGCTTGTGTCTTGTCAAAATACAAGAGTTTTTTCGTAATATAAAATAAAGCCCTTGGCCTAATTTGAGGATAACATTACAGGTGACTTTACTGTGAGACAGGGAGCTGTTGGTGACAGAGAGCTTGGTGCTGCTCTTTTTCAAGATACCAGAAAACCTGAATAATTTCATCTTCTGAAACATCACCTCTGGAAAATTTCTAAGTGGCTAAAAGAGGCTTCCAAACTTTGTACCACTAAACTTTTTATCTGGTGTTCTACTTCCAGTAGCTTTAAGTGCAGAGGAAGAGAAGTATATTGTATTTTAAACTACTTGTTGTTCATTAAGAGAACTGTGGGTAGGAGAAATGGGGACATGTTATTTCTTAGACAGCCCTGAGCAGTGAGGGAACGGTGATGTTTCTTGCTGGGACTGTAATCTACCAGGTCAGTGTTATATCCTCCCCTTCCTTCTGAACTGGAAGCTTCTTGTGGAAATAAAATTTATACAACTTGGGAATCTTTTCTTTTTTTCTTTAAATGGTTTCTAGACATTTGGCCTCCAATTAAAGGTGGTAGCATATCAGATATGACACTTACAGCCCAACTATATAAGGCAGTATTATTTTTAGTATTCTGTAGCCAGTTTATTGTGTTTCTATAATGAAATGTTTGACCTTTCTGAAAAAAAGTCTTTTCAGATTATCTGCAGAAGTCAGTGGAGGGACTGTATAGACAATTTTGACCTACTAATTTGCCTAAAGAATTTAAGCTCTGGAATTATTTTACTCTAAGAAGCCACTATTTCTTAAACCTAGGCAATCATGTTACATAATTTTTTTTTCACTTACAATTTCAAAAGGGATTCCAAACCAAGATTATAATCTGCTTAATTGCAAAATGTACACTTGATTTTACAATGGTCTGTATAACATAGTAAGTGCTAATATACCCTGCATACAACCTGAAATGAGGAGAGAGACATACAAGGAAACAACAAAATACTTAGTATGCCAGGCCTTGGCTTTTAAGTTTGCAAATTCACCCGAATTTGGAGTAGAAACCAGGAGGAATACCATGGAATGCCAGCTGATGCAAAGCCTTCTGAGATAACAAGAGACACAGGAAGAATCTTTTGGATTTATGGACCTATTTTTTTCTAAGCATGCCCTTGCTGCATGTAGCTTTGTTTGTAGTCATGGCAAACACTACTGACTTTAGATAAAGGCAGATCATTGCCTGGACTCATGTACTAACATTAATGGGAGAAAGGCCAAATAATCATAGTTATTCAGCTTGAGATAATTTTTATTAATTTTCATGTTAGTTTATTTAAAATTGCATTTCTTTCTCAATCTTGATATATTGCATCTACCATATAAACTTGTGCCACCCTGCAGGCAGAATGTTATGTCACTTCAGTGTCATGAAGTAAATTACAAAGTTTTTACTTTGTTTAAGAAGATAATTTAGACTTGCTCTGATAGAAAGTAAAAGTATGTTAAGGATGTTCAAGAATATTATTGTTGACTTTGAATTCTTAAAGAGGTGATAAGTACTTGCATTATAAAGTGTATTAGACATGACAGGTGCCCTATAATTATTTCTTTTATGCAACAGAGCTAAAACAGTAAGCTGTTTACCTTGGGTAGTCAGAAACTTGAACTAGTATTTATCTGAGTTTACAGAAATGGTTTCAAAGTACTGGTACTTGGGAACTTAATTTGTTCCTGCTCTGGGGAATGCACTGAATGAACATGAGAAAAGTGAGAACTTCAAGTGTATGTAGTTACCAACAAATATAATGAAAATTTTTACTAATTTCTTTGCGTTTTGCAAAGAAAAATATATGGCAGGTATTTTATGTGACGCAGTAATGATCATGGCTAATTCCACTTGCCACCAGGTCCTGCAATACTGTTGAGTGTATGCTTTATTCTATTTATACTATAGATTTTCTTAGTGTTTCTCTTATTCAGGTAACAATAGAGAACAAAGATGGAGATCTGTGAAGGCAACTTGAATGGTTTTCCTGGGCTAATGAATTTGATGTTATGTAAGATTCGCTGTGTTGCAGTGAGTCTAAATGCAATGTCCACATTTCCTCATTTTCCTCTCAGTTAATTTTTGGAATAGACCCCTTGAAAATGTAGCAATGAAGGCTATTCTGCATTCTAATTTTCTCCCTTTTTCTCCTAGCTATTCCCTCATAAACTTTGTAAAAATTGGTATGGGTTCATTTAGAAGTACAGAAATAAATTTTCTTGCCTAGACACCCCTGAAGATTCTGAGTAACATGTTCTTTTGATTTATCTAGATAAGACATGAGGATTTCTATGGATAATGGTGGTCATGTGTTAGTTTTCAATGTCTTGGCTTATTCTCTATTAAATAGGTCAACATTTCCTTCCTTTTTTTTTTTTCCCCCCTTGGTCTGTGGCTATTCTGGGATTCCAGTACAGAATGTCTTGAAAAAAGAGAGAAATATTCTGTAGCTACAGATTTTACTCAGGAAATACATGCTTTTTGAGGTAATGGGTTGTGTATGTGTCCTGGGGTGATTGTATGGTCTGGTATCACTATCATCTGATTTTATTGTCTAGATGTAATTATAATTCAATACAACTATTCACACTGTGGGTCACTGGGGTCTGCAGAGAGGAATCTGAGCTGTTTATTTCATTCCAAGTGTTTGCTTGCTTAGTGCACAGGTTTTGGCACGTGGAGCAGTAGTGTGTGTGGAGTTAAAGACGATGGATTGGTCTGTCTTAGTGGGAGCCATTATCATTGATTGAGAGCATAATCCTTCCATCAAGTGGGAGTTGGAGAAACAAAGGAGCTGTTACCATCTATCAGGGAAAAGTTTATTTCTTAGTGTGTGCCAAGTTTTACATAGCAGAGCCTAATAGCTTCCAAGCTCTAAAAAGAAAAGAGCTTTTTTCTTTTATTTTTTTTAATATTATATTTCACTTCTGTATTTGAGTTACTCCAAAGTTGCATAAAACAACAAGTATAATAGTCATAGATCGAGATGTTCTCAGAAATGTGCAGGCATAGCTATAATTTGCTGGTAATTTGTTCTGATTTTGAGCTGCTCTTGATAACAGAAGCCCACTACTGGTTTACTTAAAATCATTTTTCTTGGGGTGTTTTCAGTAGAGGACATTAACAAAGCTCAAGGTTTAGATTATGAAATAGGTTTAGATAATGAAAACAACAGGAGCTGTGTTGCTGCCTCTCAAGTAGCAGCAATTATCTTTATGTGTGTAAAGGGAAGAGATGGCTTGGGATATATAAAGAAATGGGGATTAAGTGGCAAAGAAACCCAAAAACTTCATGGAAAAGTCCTGATAGAGAAAAATGAAAACAGGAAAAATTGTCCTATATACACTTGTGTAGAAAGAGGTGAGGAAAATGGTCATGAAAATGCTTTCTGTCAGCAATATATTTTTTTTTGTTAATACTTTCTAGTTATTCATGTTGCTGCATATATTCTGTAGAGAGAAAAAGGAGAGAACTGAAAATGTGTTGAAAATTAAATATTGGAATATTGAGAAGGTGCTGCTTCGCTAAGTACTTCTGTTGCCAGAGACAGTTGGTTTTATTAGTTTCTCTGTGTCATAAATGCATATATTTCTTCACATAGAACCACATTTCTCAGCACACAGTTTGAATTTGGCTCTTGTCAAATTATTTACTGACTCATACTGAAATATGTCTACAGAGACTTCTGTGAATGCAGAGCAGGTGATGTGTATCTTAGAAGTGAGAACTTCTTTTTACTGAAAACTTTGTTTCATCTTTTCCTTCAATTACTGTCTGGAATGATATTGCATTTTTGTGACATTTTTGAACTGAACTAAATTACATTAGTAATGTAATGGATTTCCATTTTTTGTTACTACAGGTCTCTAATTCAAGCATTTTCATTTCTTAATTTAAAGATATGTGAAAATAAGTAAGAGCTCCTATGTCCAAATAAAATATTTATTCTTGAAGACCAAAATGAGTCTTCTGATTAATACTCCACATGTGGATTGAAGTTTTCATGCTGCTTTTGCTAGAATACATGTAGCCACAGTATGAAAATATTCATCTAGAACATATATGCAGGAATATAGCGAGTTTGTAACTACTTTTATAAGATAATACATATACATAATAATTTATTACTTGTGAACTATGTGTATCTATGTTATACATCTCTAGAAGCATGACGTAATTCTCAATTTTCTTTAAGGTCATTATAAATGGTTTGTTAATTGGATTGCACTTTCAGTGTGCTACAGTATTGCAAGACTTTAATCAGTAGAAAAATCTTGTTTGGTTGGTGGTGGTGATTTTTCAAAGTGATTGCTCCCTTCTGCAGACCGGGGGATGGTTGTTCGTAATTTAAAGAGATTGCCTTGGAGGTAATTTGTACTACTGAATTAAAAATTATTATCTTCTGGGTTTTTTTTTTTTTTGCTTTTTCCTTTAAGAAAGCCTTGATCTATAAATATTGAAGTGTTTTGGCTCTTGCCACAAAAAAAGAGATAAATTTATCTTTAATATATTTTATGGGCAGTGTCTTGGTGCTAATGTGTGGGAATGAACATGAAGTGCACTTGTTAGCTCCTGCTGTAGCCTGCTTTATTTCATAACTCCTCTATTGAAAATCACATAAAATCTTTATAGATGAACTGTGTAATAGAATAAAAGATTTTGTTGTACTCTATGAACTTGTTACAACTTTAAGCTGTTCCAGTGATTGTATTTGTGCTCCTTAGTGACTCCAAAGTCTGTCAGTGCATCATGACTAAATCCTTATTATTCCTCCCTCCCTCTTTTATCCTCATACCTCATGCAACCCTCTGCAAGGTTTATAATGGAACCTTTAGTATTCAATCATGCTGAAGTGCATTTCTGTGTAGTAATAATTCTTTTTTTCTAGAAGTAATCCAGATTCCTAGTAGATTTCTAGTGGTTAATGCTGTAGTTCTCTGCTAGTGTTTGTGAGAATTAAATCAGCAAGGTTCAGTCCCCTTATTTCAAAGGACAGTGCTCATCCACAAGGTAATTTTTGAAAGTCTCCTAAGACATGGAAGATGGCATCTTGTTTATCTTTAGAGATGATAACTTCAGAAACAGTCAAATGTCTGGAGTTATTAAAACTGAAAAAATTGCTACTGTGAGTGAATGCAATCTGTCTGTACCCGTGTATAATTAAATATGAATTGTAGGCATTGACAAATGTTGTCAATTGTGGGTTTGCAAAAAGAAAACCAGGAGAGAATCAGCCTTTGCACTCTATTGTAATTACTCTAACTGTTCTTCTAAAGGGATTCCCACCCTGCTCCCATTTCTTGACAGAGATGCTGCATACAGTGGATGGATAGCAGCCAGGACAGCACAAGCCCTGGAGGAATAGTGACATAGGGGCATATTTACAGTTTCAGTCTTGCCTGTCTGAAGGCCAGTGAAGTAGCAGTGCTCTCACTTCACAGCTTTTCCCTACAAAAACCTTTGCATCCAAATTTTCTGTCTAAGTATTTTCAAATTAGTTGAAGAATGCAAAGATCCTCCCAAGACTTGGAATCCCACCAACTGCATATGACATTTTTGTATGAGTTTTTCAAATAAGGATGTAATTAATTCCCAATAAAAACTACAAGTTCTGTTCCAAATAAGAAGACATTTAATATTCAGGGAATTGGCATGTATGCAGCTGAATACAGAATATGTAGATCATATTCAATATAGTTTATCACAGGCCAGATAAAGCATTGAGAGTGTGAGATCTTTCCTTGTCCCCGGACTTAAAAGGGCAAAGGGACTGTGCTATTTCTATCTTGAGCTGCTTTTTGCATATCTCCATCAAAGCTAAGGCCTATTAATTTTTATTCTGTAAATACTGACAGAGGGGATTCATTTGTTAGTTTTCAAGTAATAAGAATTTAACTATGTGGGGAGAAAAGCAACCCTTCTGAGAGATGCATTTTGCAATTCAAGTGTGTGCTGTTATAGTGAATATGTCACTTCTGAGTATTTCCACTGATTTTTTCCTACATATAAACCACTGATTCTTTGTGATTGTGCTGAAATACAGACACAGCTTTATACATTTTGAACAAGTAGAAGAAATTTACAGAAAGCTTGGCCATGGACAGGAGCGTATATTACCCTAATGAAGGCATTACTCAAAAAGTTCAGCTATTTGAAGTGGAAAGTCCTTGTTGCAGTGTCTGCTCTCAGGACTGTTTTTTCTTTCTTTTCTTCTTTAATGAACAGGCATTTTTATTAACCAAACAACTCTACAGCCGTGGATTAAACCCCAGAATTTTCTTTCACAATTGGGTGTCCTTATTACTGCTTTTGAATGTCTCTTTTCCGTGTCCATGTGTTTTACATTCCTTGCTGCAGAGCAGCCTGGCTGTAGGGAACCTCTGCTCTAGATGGATTGTTAGCCTATGGTGCTTGGGAGTGGAAGCATTTGGATGTCAGGGGACCAGAAAAATAGGCCTTGCATGTCATGAATTAACCTGTGAAAGGCTGATAACACATCATTTGCCTTTTCTGTCACTGGAAATGTTTTTAAACCAGAGTAGCCATGACTTTCTGTTACACATTACCTAAGCACACTGGTTTTGTCTGTATTTGCATGAGATTTAAATATTAAATATTTAAATACTGTCTGAATGGGCTACAGTAGGAACATGTCTGCTCACCTGGAGCAGTTCCTTCTTGAGTAGATATGCAGTACAGATCTTTGTGAACTGGGAAAATTAAATCATCAAAATAGCAGAAACTTGTGAATGCAATATTTTTCAGAGATTAGTTGTCACAATTTCCTTGAAAAGTTGGTTTTGATTGGCATGGGGCAAAAGGCCTTAATGTACAAAATGCTCTAAGTGTTGTTTAATTTTAGATACAAACCTTGGAGAAAAGTTATTATAAGGTGCAGAGTTAAGTAAAGGTCATGCCAAGCCCAACTGAGATGGGAAGATCTTTAGAAATGCGTGTGGATATTCATATATTTGGGATGTCTCAGAATGGTGACTTGTGATTTAGATTTCAGAAGTCTTTCTCATTCTACTTCTTGCATTATATACAGCTGTTAAGTAGCCAGAAGTTCCTCTTGCTTTCAAGGAACTCAAGGCATCTATTTCTCAGTGAGAACCAGCTATTAAAATGTGGTAACTAAGTACTGGAAAAGATACTGAAGCCTTTTTAAAAACCATTCACTGTCATGGATGCAGAAGCCTTTGGAAAATCTGATTCTAATTTTTATTGTAAATTGATTTAATTTTTTCCCATGGAATTCCCACTGGATTGTTTTTTTAATAATTGGAAGCTATTCTTTCTGTTTGACTGAGTAAAATTAGTGTTCAGACTTTTAAAATTTTCTGTATAGACCTCTAAAAATGTATATTGTTAATAAAAAGAGGCACATTATTGCAACCACAGTGAAAACAGCAAAATACTGTTAATTCCTTTTGGTCAGTAAGGGTGAATGTGTTGTCATTTACTATCACCCAGTAGTCCAGAAATTGTTATGATCCACTGTCTAATCCTTGTTTATTTCTTTTATAAGTCTGTTTTTAAGTAAATAGACTCTGCAGCTCCAAAGAACTTGTAAGGCATTGTAGAATTTTCTTTTCCTCTCCCAAGGACTGATGATCCAAATAGACTCTGCTGGCTCTCTTAGGTGTGTCAGAATAAGAGCGTTAATCCATGTTTGACAAGATGTGCACCAAAGGAGGCATAAAATTTAAGTGACAAAAAATAGTTTGAAGGTCCAGTAGACTGAATTCATAAATTAAATAATTTGGGAGTGTAACTGTTTCATTAGTCCTTATTAGGAAATGATTTATTCTTTTAGATAATATGCAGGGAAGAAGGAAATAGGATTAAACAAATGTGCACATCATTTACAAATGAAAAGGAGCATTTTCCTGCTAATTTCATCATTGTTTCTCTAATCATGTAGGTCCAGAAATGACCAAAGAAGCCTTTTGACCAACCTGAAATCTTCCTGAACCTATTTGACTGTTCAATCTGTTTTACTGTCCAATTGCTCTTTTTCACTGACGTTTTGCAATGTGAGATACTTGTAGGAAGTCCATCCATAATAGAATTAACATTGTAATGTATGTATCTTGTAGCAAATGCTTCCTCAGGTTGCTCAAAATAAAATGCTCAACAACCACAGTAAATAGGAAAATGAGGTAAAATTACTCTCTTCTTAATTTTGAAGGAAGCCTTTTCAATGGTATGGGAACATTTACTGAGTAATAAATTCATGGCTGAGACCTTTCATATCGAGTTTCAGCTAAAAATATATTATTATAGCTGACATATAAATCCTCAAAAAATAGATTTGTAAAGTGCTAGGGGACCCTTAACTATAATCATTCCTGTTAGTGTAAATGCCTGGAAATGAATACAGTTTTCATTAGTCTACTATTATGTGACACAAGTGACCAGTTACAGAGAAATCTATAATAATTATAGTTAACCATCTGCATTCAAATATGCTGTTAAAAGTACCCACCTCTGTGCATAGGCTTTGCAGAATGCTTTTGTGAGCTCAGGTCCCACATGAGCCTTGTTTT
Organism: Cichladusa arquata; assembly: GCA_026413545.1. Classification (NCBI taxonomy): domain Eukaryota; kingdom Metazoa; phylum Chordata; class Aves; order Passeriformes; family Muscicapidae; genus Cichladusa; species Cichladusa arquata. The sequence continues at coordinate 14,635,249 of JAOTQP010000680.1, forward strand.
GAAGTCTTAAAATGTGTAAATGTGATGCTGATTTTGCCATGGAGGCTATTTCTGCATAGGTTTCACACAAGATTTGTGGGCTTGAGCGACTTGAATTGCAATACAAGATGATTCTTATAATGTCTCAGCCAGTAAGTGTCAATGGGACCCAATGGGAATGGGTCTCCAAAATTGTTGTGCAACGGGTGCTCCTTTGAAGTGAGTAGATGTCACTGATGGTTTTAATTGGCTAGAAAGTCATAAAACCTTGATGGCAGTTTTGATTTAAGGATATTTAAAACTCAGACAGTCCACTCATAGGAAGAATACACTTTTTTTACTCTTGAGTTTGTGCTATAACTGCAGCAGCATTAGGAGGTTCATGTGGTTCCTACCAGGGCCAGACTTTGCCTCTTGTTAAATGGGAGACACCACTTGACATGAAAATTTTTCTGGCATCTTTTTTTAACTTTCAGTTAAATGAATAAAAATGAACTTTTTAAAATCATAGAATCATCTTGGGTAAGCCAGATGGTAGTGCAGAGTCTAAAGCGTAGAATTAAATTTTGATTAATTTTTAAATTGCATTGCCTTTTTGAGAGCACAAAGGTTTATGAACTTTTGATATGGCATACAAGAGTTTAGGATAGATACCTGTGTCTTATGAGCTTGTGATATGGCATACAAGAGTTTAGGATAGATGCCTATGTCCCAATAATATGCTGGCTGGATAACAGTTTTGTTTATTCATCAAAGGCAGCAATTATTTAGTAAAGATTGAGAATACGAGGTTTCAATCAAAAATTGCTGCTTTTGGATATGTAAAGGGCTTGTTTTAATCAGTGTCCCAATTGTTTTTATTAAGGAGGCATTTTGTATTTTATGTAACTTAAATTACCTCTTGAGTTAAACTTTTTGAAAACAAAGAATGTGTATACGTGTTTTCTTGTTGAATTATTCATATAAGCTGAAATATAGTCATGGAGTTCTTTGTATTGCACTTTAACTAGAGTGCACACCTTTCCTGTCATAGCTGATCTCTTCCTCCACTGCTTGATCTTGTTCTTCCTGTTGGCTGTTCATTGATTTCTGCCAGTTTGGCCCAGTTCTGCAGTGCCTGTGTCTGCTTCTTCCCCTTGCATGTGTGTAAGAGATCCCAGCCATTCACATACCTGGGTCTCTTGTTTCGTTTTGGCTGATGGAGTAAAATGGTTGAGCATCAGTGTAAGCATGTTTACAAACAAAACCAGTGAAGTTGTAGTGTGTAAATGTCAGGTCATCAACCTTAATCTGTCTGCACTGCCCTTAGATCATGGCTCTGACTGCACCAATGACAACCCAATGCCTTCCAAGGGAGAAACAGGAGTTCTGGGTGTTCTGTCCTCACATCCTCATTTGGTGAGGACACACACCCATTAGATACAAGCATATATTTGAGGTTAGGATTGTAAGTGTTTTGCTGAACTCTGTCCTTTGACCATCCTGACCTCAGTGTGGAGGTGGATGTGGGGGGAGTTTCCCATTGTCTCCAATGGCAATGTCATAAACAGGATTATGTCTGGAGTTGTAAGTAGCAGATTAGACAACCATCAAGACAGAAAATCTGTTTTCCAGCAAATATTCCAAGTGATAACCTTAGGAGAAAAAGATAAAATATGATATATAGGCAGAGTTGTTTCTATGCAGAATGTCTTTTCCAAATTTCCCTGGAGGCATCCGCTGTTCTCTGAACATCCAAGAAGTTCGTTGTGCTTCTGATCAGCTTCCCACACATTCTCACCCACACTACTCTGCTGTCATCTTAATGTCATTTTTAAATACTAACAAAAGCATTTTGTTTATAATGCAGAAGTAAAAATCTTGGGAGGGGAAAGAATACCTTTTGTATGTTATCTTAGCAGATCAAAGCTGACTCATGAGTAGCAAATATGAAGTAATTAATGTATTTAAAATTCACAATTCCTGAGTTACAAATTTAAGAAGTGCTTTGATTATAGTCATCAGATTCCATAGACTTTTTAAAATACGAATAGTATTATTTTTAGAAAGTTTACCTTGCTGCAGA